>JAVXUL010105748.1:0-19031 GCA_035590515.1 Trichilia minutiflora | reverse complement strand
AATCAGTCCTAAATTAATTGTCAATCCACATTCTTGTGTTCTAAAATGGAATGAACGTATCTAAAATCTCATGAAGTCAAGAAGCAAATTGTTGTTATTGTCAAACCAGACGATCTAAAGAGGATTAAAGCATTCATCAAATACAGAAAAGTGTCCTTAGAATGAATTAAGATGTAAAACATTCTTTAACACTAAAAATTATTATAGTATGAATGAGTATGACAGATTATTTGGCTACCCATTTTCTTTTTCTTTTTTTTTAATCAATTTTAGTAGAGATTTTAGAGTGATTTAAATACAAATTTATATTAATCAATCCATCAAATAGTTTATCGAATCACAAATGTGATAACAAAATAATTATATAAAAATTTTAAAAAATTCATGTTGGAGTTATTATAAGATCATCGACCTATGTTTGACAGGAATGAAAAATACTTTTTTTTTTTAAAATAACATAAAATTTTGTAATTGTCGGTCATGGGCTTTTAGCCTAATTGTTGAACTACGATTCCATTTATAAACCTTCTGTTTGAGGCTTTTCAAGATCATTCGTCTGAATTGGAAGATTCTGACATAGTCCAATGGAATTTTACTGGGTTTCAATCACATACATATTATATATATAGACTCAATGGCCGTTATTATTATTATTATTATTGTTATTATTTCCATTGATGCAAGAAATTGACACCTTGTTCAACTTCGAACACCAACTTCTTCTTCTTCGTTCATTGTCTTCCTGAACTACAAAACATAGAAAACTCAAAGGGATAAAGCCGGTTTCCCTGCAAAAATCCTTCGATACTTAAGTCGGTAACGGTTTTACTTGTGTGTGTAAATCGAGAGAAAATCAAGAGAGCTCGAAAAGATGAATGCTTAGAGAGAGAGAAAGTTGTAGGAAAAAAGGTGTATGTATGTGTATGAAAAGTGAGAATATTCGTTACCTACAAAGAAATGAATTCTGTCCTCTTATTCTCGGATTCTGTTGCCTTTTAATCATTTGCAACCATAACCATAGACATATGTTTCTCTTTCATTAGTTTCCTCTACAAATTTGTTACGTGAATCACGGGATACAATTGTTGTAGAAATATTACTTGATCATGTGTATAAATGAATATTCCAAGTTGACGATGGGTCGGATAGTTGATATTGAATAACCTTAGGTTTCAAAAATATACTATGGATCTTACGTAATCATATGATGAGTATTGTTGACCCCAAGAAAGAAGTAGAAGGTCTTAGATAGTAGTTAGATTAATAGGTTTTGGTATATCTACGTCTTCTGTAAATAATTTGAGATATTTCTTTAGAAAACATGGCCTCGGATGATGACGTAAGTCAAAGAGATATTTACTTAACTGTAATAAACGAAGGTCTCAAATCTACATTGCATCGTGGACTCGGGGAGATAGATACTGCTGAATAATGGGTCTGGGCTCTTAAACTGGGCTATGGTGAATTACCCAAATAATTTCTTTCTTTTTTGTTTCTAATTTCTAATGTTGGGTGGATTTATATTGTTTGAATGATTTTTTTTTCCTGGTTCTTTAATTGTGAATTTTATATAATCTTATAATTTGATTATAATTTGTTTAGAATGTAAATTAGAGATTTAGCAATTTGGTTCAAATATTCATTGATAGGTGTGCATCATCTTTATCATTAGCACATACACCCAATTTTACATATTCTAAAGAAATACAAAATAAATAGTAAAATAACAAAAAAAAGCAAAAATTATTAATGTACAAAATGGGAAAAAAAGTATTTCGTTTCATATATAAAAATAAATTACATCAATAAATTATAATTAATTTTTATTCTATTATTTTATTTAGATAAAGGTAATTTTTTCAAGTGTTTCCTAATTAATATTCTCTATCCAAGGGCTTCGATGACAGCAATTTCTATTTCAAAAATGACAAAAGTTAAGTTTATAATTTGATGTTTAAAATGTAAATTAGAGTTTTAATAATTTGGTTCTTTAATTATGACTTCAATTTTGTTTTTTATTAGTTTCCTTTCGTGATATTTTTGATAGGCTGTCTTGGTTGCTAATAAATTGAGTTTAAATTGATCTTAACACGATGACTATGAAATTTTTTTTGTATTAATAGAATATTAAATAAGATTTTAAATTGCATATTTGCGTGAATTCACTCATATCCAATTGTTACAAGATCAACAATTTCAATATCTCTTCTTTATATTTCTCCTTACACAACTCATAAGTTTAATAGTCCTAATTAAAACTATATAAATACTAAATAAAAAATATATAAATACTTATCCATATATTTATTTATTTATTTTAAAAGTGCTTATTAAATTTAATTAAGATTAAGAATACTCTTTAATTAACCCATTTACCTTAGGAATATTGAGAAAGCAGAGGTTTGCTCTGTCCTTGATCTAATACAAACTTATATATGAGCATCTGCATTTAGATTACAATTGTAAACTAGTTCAGGATTTTGTAATTTTGCATGAATTCATTTGTATAATCTTTTCACTTGACTTTTAGATTCTCTTTAACTACAATACAACCGAAGATTGTGACACCCCTAGTTGTCGGGATCATGTTCGGTATAGAGATAAGGATATCTTATCCCCATAAACCTTAGATAGAACATATATACATATCAGAATATGCAGAAACCATACTCAAGAGATGCAACTCATATGCAAGGAATCATAAATATACATATGGCTTCGTATCCAATAATGCAATATATACCATACACAAGAAAGTGTACAAAATGTTATACAACAAATATGTTATCAATCGTTATGCCCATACACCTAAACGAATGGACACATACAGACAAGGACCCCTAGGTGACTGCACCGAGTATCTGATGCTTTAATGCTTTTCTTGGGAAGCTCCAACAAATCCTCACTTAGGAGGCGAATCCTGTAAAAGCTAAAAAAAATTATGGTGGAGTGAGTTTTTGGAAGTACTCAGTGAACGGATAGGAAAGATGTAAAACTTATAGTAAATGAATTTGTCTTCAAATACTATAATCTAATAACAAGTCATAATAAATTCAGATATATGTAAAAGTAACCTGATTAAGTATTTTACGTATATCAATTACAAAGTAACAGAAAACAGAACCATTCATATCAGGCATAAAACTCATTTAGAATAAATCTCGATTTCAGATATAAAACTCATTGATAAGATATCAACTGCATGCATTTTATAAGGTCAAAAATAAATCTTAATGATAAGATATTAATTGCATGCTTTTTATAAGGTCAAAAATAAATCTTAGAGTATTGGGTTTATCGGAGAAGTATGCAGAAATGTATACATATATCACGTTACTGAATTTAGAACTCCTTCCACCCCCTACTTCCCACATGTATCGATACCTATGCAGAATAGAAATCAGAATGTACTTTCAGAGCACATGACCTTCTCCCCTTATAACTTCCGGCTAGGGGTAAGGAAAAATAGATATACTGACCAAAACATAATTTCATAAATACAAACAGATATAACGTATAGCATATACTCAATAAACATAATCTACCAATGCTCATGTGTTTATAATGGATAATGAAATGTCTAAATTATCCTCATGGTTAAAAAGTGAAGAAGAATTTGAGAGGAAGCAAATTAAGGGATGAGAAAGACAGCTCCAAAGACAAAACTTACAAACCAACGCCATTCCATGCATTCCGTCGAAATCCGGCACCATGGCCGGTGCTATGACCAGCTTCTGTCACGAGGTAAAGTCCCCTACCGGTGCCAAGACAGGCCCTGGTCATGGGGCCTAGTTCTGGGCCGGTTTGGGACTGTCCTGTCCTCCTGCACATGGCAGCTCTCTTCATGACTTTGATTCTCACTCATCCGATATCCGATTTTCATTCCGTTTGTTTCTTTGAAATCCTTATTCTGTAATCTTTTCTTTGTAGAAACAAATCTCTCATCTATTAGATTTTTCTATCAACAGTAATCCAGCTTAGAAGGTCAGGTGCACGAATAAAGCCTTATGGAAAATTTTTTTTAAAACTCTTCAAATTTTCATCAAATCACCTCTAACCATTTCCAAAACATTATTATGGAATTAATAACTCAGTTATTAGCACTCGGACATATATTTTCCAGAATGATGAAAAAACCCTCGTATGCAAAATTATCAAAATACCCTTAGACTTAAATATGGGGTATTACAGAGATTGTATCAGGTTTTGAGGAGTTGATTACTGAAGCTACTGATTTATTTAAAATCCGGGAGAATTTTTGTACTGCACGAAATTTCTATCATGTATTGGGCGAAAATGGGAGTTCATAATGTAAGAAAAACTGCAAACAATTGGAAGAACCAAATTTCACATATACGTAGATGCTCCGGGAAATAGACATATATGTGTACATTCTGATATATTTGTTTTCTTTCATTATGTAGGAAGGTTGTCCGCATCTTGTGTCGAGTTACTTTATATGTTCCACAGTGCCCAATTTTCGTTTTCCTTCTGTCTTCTCCATCATATGCTCAGAGAATAAATGCGTGGATTTTGATAAACCTCTTGCATGGTGGCTAAATATAGGAGTCAAGATCAAGCTTTGCCGCATATATAAGCGAAAGCGATGACTAAAGAATTTTAATTGTGCAAAACATTGGCATCCTTGCAAAGAGACAAGGATGCAGTAAAGATTATCAAGCACATTCTGAAATTGGGTGACAACAAATTTCCAATTGAGAAGAAAGAGCTGTATTTTCTTGGAGCTTGTAAGTACTTGAATGTTCTGCTTTGATCTTAAAACCAGCATTTGGAACTGTTAGTAAAGCAAAGTCACATTTTTTTTCCCAATTGAACAGAAATATGTAACACCATGGATCCGAAGCTTTGGTTTGATGGTGTGAGATTCATGGTTAAGCTTCATCCTGACCATCTTACTAGATGGAATCGCTATTACAAACTAGTATCAAGGTAAATGAGAAATGAAAAAATTTCCAATGATTCTCACAGTCGATATTTTAGAAAATCCTCTTTTAATTTTTACAAGATATATTTATTTAAAAAAAAAATTTTGTATACGAGAGAAACTTCAACCTATCTAATTCAAACCACAAGTCAAACTAATGATGTGATGCACGACCCGATTTAATAGTCGACGATACTACGGTAAGAGCAATCAGACGCTGTCAAACGTAGAACCGATGCAAAGGTAGCCATCCAGTGGATAGCAAGCCAAATAAAACATTCGGGGAAACTAGCTCAGTAACCACTGCCGAGACCCCCTACTTAAATCGTGGTACCAATCCATGGCTTGAATCTAGGACCAACGCAAAGAAAAGGTAGCCGTCTAATGAAGAGCAGGCCAAATAAAACCCTTGAGGAGACTAGCTCAGTAACCCACTATCGAGACCCTCCACTTAAATCGTGGTATCAATCCATGACTCAAACCTAGGACCAACGCAAAGCAACCGTCTAATAGGTCCTTTGTCACTACGTCACACCATGGGTGAGTTATATTTTTTAATATTCTAATTATATACAAATAAATTGTATAATTTTACATGCAATAATAATTATTAAGTTTGTACGGTCGCCCATGAGAATTGTTATAAAGCTGCCATGGTTGCAAGAATGATTTATGCATGAAACTGAAAAGTAGAAATCATTCATTCTACATAATAAACTCAGAATTTTGAGAGAGAATTCCAGTTGGAGATGCAAATCATGAGCTATTATTTGCTCCAACTTGAAACCATTTTGCGTACAATTACACTAACTTGCAGCTTCAAAATGGCTTCGATCATCCTTTTCATCAATATTACTTTCAGGTTTTCATAATCATAATTGATTTTTGGTACTATATATTATTAATATTTGAAGGAAATGAAAAAATAATTCGCTGCTATTTTCAATCTGTTGATAGAAATGTTAAAGAACATAAAGTATATTAGTAAAACACAAAGAAAATGTTTTCATTTAGTGTTAGCATTTGCATAAGTGAAAAAGAGCAAAAAGTCTTTAAATTGTTCATAGGACAAAAAGTCTTTAAATTGTTGATAGGTTTGATGTTAATATTTGCAGCATGAGTCTCATTTAAAAAAAAAAGTTTTAAAAAAATATATAAAATGCAATTTATTTTTGTTTTGCTTCTATAATCTTGCTGTACATTCTAAGTTTTTCTGCAATTGGTCTGTGAGAATTGCGGAAAAATGGTGCAAGCTGGAAGTGACATATGCTATTACGGTTCCATTTCCCTCAAAAATCCATGAAGACGATTCTGACAACTCGTTTTGATTTTGATGAAGAGCACAAAGAGGACGAAGAAAGAAACAAAGAAAAAGAAGAAAAGCTTTTAGGCAAAGGAATTCCTGAACAAATTACGAGAAGGCCATCATACTGTTCACTTTACATCATCTCTAAAATTTCAGTTCTTGCAAATGTCTAAACTTCGCCCATACGATAATTTACTCGAATTTTTATTCTCAATGCCACAGTGGTACATTATCTTGGTGATCATGAAGCTTAACCATGGTTCACCACTTGAGACGGCAGGAGGCATAGTAACTCGTACGTCCAGTTCTACGACTATGATGGCTGTTGTCTCCCAGCTTCCTCAGCAACCTTCCAAGGCAAGAAAACCCTTGTTGCAGTTGAAATTTCCCAGCAATCCTGCAGCTCCAATTCTGCAATTGCTTCACTGATTCACGAACTGATTATAGCAGCAAGTACTAGCACACTCGTAATCAAATGTATAAACTAATGAAAGAAATAAAAGAAAACGAAAGATGAACTTGAGAAGATCCAAGAATGCTATGTGTATATTCTTTAATTTCTTCATTCTAGATGATGATGATGATCCATTCTGCTATGTACAAGCTTAGATTTAAAGGCTCCTACTCCAGCTAATTTAGCACCTTAGTTGTCAAGAATCAAGAAAGCATCAAGAACACAAATCTTGATATCTTTCTAACTAATTAATCAAAGACACCTTGCTGACTTCCAGCAGAACACACATACTCAGTACACATACACAATTTACATTGAACATTTGATCACACTCAACAATCTCCACCTTGATCTCATGTTCAAGTAAACAAATCAGATCCTTCTTACTCAGTCATTCCCAGTTTGCGAGCAGCAACTTCAAGCACCAAGAACATTCAACACCTGAAGACATTGATGCAGCTTGCTAGCAGGTACACTCTTGGTCAGTATATCACTGCATTTTCATTGGTATGGACCTTCAGCAGCTTTACCTTTCCTTCTCTAAGAACTTTTCTGATAAAATGCATCCTCACATCAATATGTTTTGTCCTATCATGATAAGTTTGGTGCTTAGATAACTAAATTGCCCCCTGGTTGTCACATAGAACCTCTGCTTTCACTTTCCCTAAGTTCAACTCCGAGATCATTCCCTGCAACCACAAAGCTTCTTTGATGGCTTCAACAACTACTACATATTCAGCTTCTGTTCTTTACAAAGCTACAATGTGCTGAAGTGAGGCCTTTGAATTGATGGTGCATCCTGTAAGCTAAAACACAAACCCTGTAATGGACCTCCTCCTATCCAAGTCAGCTTCATAATCAGCATCAACAAAGCCCTTTAACATTCCTGCACCTTCAACGTTCTTCCTAAGCATCAGACCATACTTCAAGCTTCCCTTGATGTACCTCATGATCCACTTCACAGCCTTCCAATGATGGCTGCCGGATTGTTTAGGAATCTGCTTACTATGCCTATTACAAATGCCAAGTTTGGACGAGTGCATACCATACCATACATTAAACACCCTACTACACTTGCATATGGCACTCTCTTCATTTCTTCTTTTTCTGCTTCTGACTTGGGACATTGTTCCTTTGACAGCTTGAAATGTGCTGCCAAAGGAATGCTCACAACCTTTGCTTCCTGCATGTGAAACCTCTCCAGCACCTTTATCAAATACTTCTCTTGAGTAAGCATAATCACTCCATTTTTCCTGTCCCTGATTATATCTATGCCAAGTATTCTCTTTGCTGGACCTAAATCCTTCATTTCAAACTCAGAATTCAATAGCTTCTTTAACTCAAGCAAGTTATCAGGATTTTTCCCAGCTAGTAACATATCATCCACATAGATAATTAGAAACACCATGCTCTCAATTCAATCTTCTCGAAAATATACACAACTGTCATGACAGCTTCTGCAATATCCAATCTTCTTCATGTACTCATCCAGCCTCAAGTTCCACTGTTTTGGTGATTGCTTGAGTCTATAAAGAGATTTCTTCAGCAAGCACACTTTGTCAGCTGCCCTTTTATCCACAAAACCTTCAGGCTGCTTCATGAATATCTCCTCATCTAGTTTGCCATGTAAGAATGCTGTTTTCACATCAAGTTGTTCAAGCTCCAGTCTATAAACAGCAACAATTGACAGAAAGATTCTTATTGACACATGTCTGATTATAGGGGGGAATATTTCAGTGTAATCCACCCCTTCTTTCGGGGTGAATCCCTTAGCTACCAACCTTGCTTTGTATCTCACACTCCCATCAGCTTCCTCCTTCTTCTTGAACAGCCACTTACAATCTACCACCCTTCTGTTTGCAGGTTTGTGCACTAGCTCCCATGTTTGATTTTTCTCGAAAGAAGCCATTTCTTCACACATAGTTGCATAACATTTGTTAGCTTCTGGCCTCTGTAGTGCTGTATACCATTTGTTAGCTTCTTCACACTCCCATCAGCTTAACCACTATCCTAGGTTCATGTGACTCTATCATTTCAACTGATAAGAAAGCATATGCTGTGAGATCAACATATGGTGGGAGGTTTGACAATCCTCTTAGCTTTATCTCTGATTAAGTTATAATCAGAGGTCTCTTACTTCTGCTTATCATCAATGCTCTCCTGTGATACTTGATCATCACTTTTAGCATCTTTTTTATCTTCATTCTCTCGATGAGTTGATGCTAAATCCTCATCTGCATCAGCCTCCACCTCAAACTGCACTCTCTTGCCTTTTGAGTTTGTACACACATTTAGCTTGTTATCACTGCTGTGGATTCTAACACAATCCTCCAAAAACTTCACATCTCTGCTAATCACACACTTGCCTTCTCTACCATTGTGGCACCACAACTTCCATCTTTTTACTCCTTTCAGGTATCCCACAAAGATCTCCTTCACTACTCTAGCCTCCAACTTCCCTTGCCTCACATGAGCATATACTGTACAGCTAAATATCCTCAAGTGATCCAGCTTAGGAGGCTCACCAGTCCATAATCCTTCTAGAGTTGCATTATTTAAAGCTATGGAAGGAGTCCTATTGATCAAGTATGCTGCAGTGTTCACAGTCTCTGCCCAGAAGTGTTTTGACAACCCTGCACCTATCAGCATGGATCTTACCTTCTCAAGAATGGTTCTATTCATTCTTTCTACCACTCCATTATACTGGGGTGTATAACTGGTTGTCCTATGTTTGATGATGCCATATTCTTTGCAGAAAGTGTTAAATGAGTTTTTGCAAAACTCTAGCCCATTGTCTATCCTCACTGCCCTCACTGGAGAATCCTTCTGTTTTTCCACCATGTTCTTCCATTCTACAAACTTCTTCAAAGCTTGATCCTTGCTCTTTAACACATATGTCCAGAGTTTCCTGGTGTAGTCATTTATTATTGATAGAAAATATCTTGCACCTCCCAAAGACACCACTTGTGCTAGTCCCCAGATATCTGCATGTATGTATTGCAATGCCTCTGTGGATTTGTGCCTCCCTTGATCAAACTTGGTTCTGTTTAACTTTCCATATACATAAAACTCACAAAACTCAAGTTCTGAACTTGTTACTCCTCCTATTAAGCCTTGAGATTTAAGGCTTAACAGACTCTTCTCACCTGGATGCCCGAGTCTGTGATGCCACAGCATTAGACTCTCTGGTTTCTTTAAAGAGCCAACATTAATGTCTCCAACAATCAGCTCCCCTTACAGGACATACAAGCCATTCTTCCTGCTGGCTTTCATGAGGACTAATGACCCTTTATACACCTTCAGAGCACCATTCTCTGCCTTGAAATTACAACCAAGAGATTCAAGCATGCCAAGTGAGACTAAATTCCTTTTTAGGCCAGGTACATACCTCACTCCTAGTAGCTCAAGCAAGGTTCCATTTTGCATCTTTAACCTGATGGTTCCTTGGCTTTTAATGTCATAAGTCATGTTTTTTCCCAATATTACCTTCCCTGCATCTTGTAAGGTTAAGCTAGTGAAGAAAGATTGGTTTGGGCATATATAAAATGTGCATCCTGAATCGAGTACCCAATAATTTGGCTTTACCTCACTTTCTTGACAGTCATCAACACAAATACCTCCTGGAAGTTCACCTCAGATGCCATTGTTGTCTCCTTCTTCTTTCCAAGGGTCTTTGCACCTCTTCCTTGCTGTCTTTTTGGACAGTTTTTCTTAAAGTGTCCCTCCTTCTTACAGTAAAAGCACCTAAGTGACTTTCCCTTGGATTTTGATTTGTAGTTCTTGCCCCTTGGTTCTTGGTTTTCAGACCTTCCTCTCACATTCAAGCTTTCACCTGAATTGCCTTCCTTTTGCTGATTCTTCCTATTCAACTCCTTTAAATTAAAAGCATTCTTGACATCTACTATAGACAAGGTTGATCTCCCATACAAGAGTGTGTCTATAAAATGCTCATAGGAAGAAGGTAAAGATGTTAAAACCAACAATGCCTGATCTTCATCATCAACCAACACATCCACGGTTTCCAAGTCAAGCATCAACTTGTTGAACCTATCCAAATGTTCTTCAATTGATCCTCCTTCCTCTAAGTATAATGAGAACCATTATTTCTTCAGGTATAGTCTCTTGGCAGTAGACTTGTGCTAATATATCTCTTCTAGCTTGGTCCAAATTCCTTTGGCTGATGTCTCCTTAATGACTTCTCTAAGCACCTTATCTGATAATGAAAGTATCAAGGCACTCCTAGCCTTCCTTTGAATTTCAGTAAGCTCATTATCAGTAAGTTGCTTTGCATCCAACTTCATCCTTTCTTCATCAAGGGCATAGTCAAGCTCTTCATACTCTAAGAAAGCCTTCATTTTCAGCTTTCAAAGGGAGAAGTCATTATCCCCTGTGAATCTTTCAATGCTAAAATTTGTTGAGGTCATCTTCTATAGATACTGCCCTCTGGTTGCCTGCTTCCTGTTGTTTCTTTCCTCCTGGAACTTTATGCTCCTTGCCTTGAAGAAAGCTCTGATACCACCTGTTGTGCCCTGCACCTTCCAGCAACCTTCCAAGGCAAGAAAACACCTTTTGCACTTGCTATCTCTCAGCAATCCTGCAGCTTCAGTTCTGGAGTTTACTCACTGATATACAAACAGATTACAGCAGCAAATAACTAGCACACTCACAAGTACAATATAGTAACCAATGAAAGAAAGAAATTGAAAGATGAATCCGAGAGAGAGAGATTTCCAAAGAATGCTTGTGTGTATTTTATTCATTCTACCTTTTGCTATGTACAAGCTACATTTAAAAGGCTCCTACTCCAGCTAATCTAACTCCTTAGCTGTCAAGAATCAAGACCAAAAAAAAACAAGAAATCAAGAAAGCACTTCTTGCTGACTTTCTAACTAACCAAGTTCCAGCTTGCTGACTTCCAGCAGAATTATATTCTCATTACACATACACACACACTTATTTGAACCATTAGATCATACTCAACAGTAGCCAAAGTCTGTCGGACATGAATTCCAGTCCAAAGCTTCGAGGTTTGAATCTGAGTTGATGTTTTGATGGTCCAGTAACGGGTTGGTTTAATATCCTGTCATACTAACATCAAACATGATCGGGGTTGTGAACCACGGAGACGGATGGTGCTTGCATCAGGCTTAATCCAACTCCAACCGTTCGTCGAGTCGACTATTATTTTCTTAAAAAATGTCAATGAATCAGGTCCTCGTGTTTATCTTTTCTTAATTGCAGACATAATTACATCCACTTGGATCAAATAGGTATATGACTTGATTCAATCAACCAAATTACCTTTAAATATTCAATTTCATTATTATAATAGATGTAAATTAACACTGAAAAAAATATTTTTCATATTTTAATGAATTGAGGAAAAATGGGATGCAGTTGACGAAATCAATGTCCATACCTAAGAAATATAAAAAGTTATTATTAATCAATACAAAAATTTAAATTATCTGAAAACAATAAAATATTTTTCAATTGCTTGAGGAGCATTAGCTATTTACATTTTAATAATTTTTAAATTGCATTTTAAAAATTCACGTACATTCCATGAATTTTTAATAATGACCGTCAAATAACTTCAGATCAAAAAATAGAGATACAATTTATATCTCTTATCATTGCTTTATTAGTTATGAATTCTTCACCTAACTGATTATAGAATATTTTATCCTAAGTTTTTATAAATCGAAATATTATACTCCAACGAAAAAATCTAAGAAAAAAAATGAACGGTATCAGGTAGCTGTCTTACCTATGTATTTGGTGTGGTGGTGACCGATCTTGACAAACTCAACCACAACTAAAGCAAACGCCCAAGTCAATAAAATATTACAACTGGAACAAAGACGTTGTGATTTGCATATAAACTTGCATATATTTTAATAATTACAATAATCTGATTAAGTCCTTTGTCTTCCGTCGTTCCTAATGATCTTCTGTCCTACGATTGTTGTATCTTCCAGTGGGTTTTGAATTGTTTGTGTTTATTAAAATAGGACCAAAGGTGCCTGTTGGTGTTGGTAATGGTCGGCAGCAGTATCTAGAACCAGATATATACGTTCAGCTGATGAAACCAAATTAAAAGGAGAAAACTTCAAAGTCAGCGTTAATAACATAACTTAATCCAATATCTATGAGCCTCATTATAATCAAATTAAATAATCATTATTAGCATATATTTTTCATTAGTTACATTCAAGAGAATAGAGACAAACAATCGACTAGATATCAAATTTGGAAGTCGAACAATCCAACGATCCTTAATTTTACAACTTCTCCTTTCATAATAACAAAACAACTTCTTAATTCAACCCTCTGATGATCAATTTCTTCCTCTTCCATGATACAAAAGACAGTCTTAAAGGTTGATATTTCATGTCAGAAATGCAAAAAAAAGATCCTCAAAGCAGTCTCTGCACTCCAAGGTATGGAACCAAACAACTAAAACTATACTTTGGGATACTGTATCGTTCATCTTTTTTTCCAAGTCAAATTATGTTGTTGCCAGCATAGAAATAAATTCACAAAGTTATATACTTCTGTAGAGAGCCTCTCTTACGCTATAATCGAAATATGTATAAACGAATCATTGTCTCAAGATTCTTTGAAATATATATAAAATTATAAATATTAACGAGAGTTTTGATAAATATGAAGGAATCAAATTGAACTATATTACAATCTATTGTTAAAGAAGGAAATCAAGAACAGTTATATGTAGAGAGAATAATTGAAGGTTTCACATATCCTGGCTCAAAGATAAGCAAGCAACTAGGAGAAAATAACATCCTTTTCCTTTACTTGAGGGTATACACTTTACTACAAAATGATCATGCCTTTTGATTGATGGTTGTACTTTAAAAGTTGAGAATGAATGTATGAAAATTGGTCACTTTTGTTGATGGAGCCTTAATTAGCATATTCTTATTTGGATTTCAGGCGTAGATAAGATCGAAATTGATGCAGCAAAAGGGACCTTAACAGTAACGGGGAATGCAGACCCATATGAAATAATAGTCGGTACAAGAAAAGTTAGCAAAAATGTTGAGGTGGTGAGTGTTGGACCCCCTCCGGCACCAACCAAACAAGATGGACCAAAGAAACCTGAAGAGATGAAGGCCGACCAAAAACCTTCTCAAACAAATACACCAATTCACAATCCATTCACATGCCCTGTTTGTGAAAGAATGACCACCGTCGTTCATGTTGATCAATATCAAGAACCTGCCGTTACAGCGTTACTTGCTTAATGATGGGCCTTGTGATCCGATATTTCAATGCGCTGTGCTTGTATATGGGCTTGGAAATTAAAAACAGAAAAGGGTGCTGGCTTTTACACGGGTGAAGTAGTTGTATGCTGGGTATTTGGACAGCTTTGTTTTTCTTGATTCTTGTTCTTTAATCTTGGATCTTGAAGTTAGCTGGATGGTAGCTTGTGTAGTATATAGCAGAGAGATAGAAATTTAGTTGTATCTTCTTCTTTGATTTTTTTCTGGAATATGAAATAAAAGTATACTGAAGCATTCTTGAATTGATTAGTTTTACTCGTTACTCTTTGCTTTCTGTTTTGGTTACTGGTGTGAGGTTAATCTTACTGGATTTGTAAGGTTGACGAGTGTGTGTGCTTGTGAGGGTTCAATCTTTTCTTTGCTGTGGTGGTTGTGTTCAAAGGCTGGGAGTGGTAACACTTAATTATGTGAATTGAAACTAGAATGGATGCATAATTTCATTCTATTGAATATGAATAACCAATTCACTTTAATTGGTTTCAAATTGATTTATTTTTTTAACCCATTGTTTGTCTCACGGACAATATGTATAAATCGTTTAACACTCCCATGACAATAAACTTTATAGTAATTTTCCATCAAACAACTTCACATGAATTCGATAGGATTAACTAAAACCTACCAAGACAGTCTTGTATCTACATACCCCTGTGATTGGAGTTCCCAGGAAATAAAATTGTCCTTCACTATTGTGATATGAGAATTGTCATATGCAGTGCATTCATTAAATCATTGTTGCAAGGAGATACTTATGCGCAGGATTTGAAAAAAAAATAGTAATCATAAAAGATGACTATAGATTTTTAATTTCAGCTTTCATGATGACCAATCAATTCGAGACAGAGTTTCACTCTATACCTGATGTTAATGGGACGTAAGAAATTGTCAAACCAGTCTTAGAACCTTGAACAGATTAGAAGAAGTTTCAGACCTTCTGCAGTAACTTGAATACAATCAACCAGCACCAATGAATGAAACTTAAACAAGTTTAATGAATGACAGAAGAATAAAACCAGGTTTCCAGAGAATGCAACTCTTGTTATTCACTTTCAAGAAAGCAGCCCGTACAACCAAGATCACTTAAGTCTCTTTTTAATACAATCAAGATTTCTCTTGAACCTATGCCAGCTATATCAAAACAATAGAAACAGAGTTAACCAATTAACTAACTAACTAATTCTTGGCTTTTATCCGGTACATGTATACACACATATTTCTGCACTCTCTAACTCCTACAATATTGGATGACCACTTATCAATCTCCACCGTGATCCAATATTCCAGGTAATCAGCATTCTCTTCTTAAACAAATGAAGTTCACAACACACTTAACACTCTGTCATTCAAAAAACATGACAGACTCTCAACTTCAACCTAATAAGTTAATATTCTTCATCCACCATCTTCAACAGATCAAGACAATACTTCAACTTTGTAATAGACACAGCTTTCGTTAACATATCAGCAGTATTTTCAACTTTGTAATAGGCACAACTTTCATTAACATATCAGCAACATTCTTTAACTTATGCCCCTTTAATAGCTTCAACCTTCTTTCTTCAAGAACCTCTCTAAAGAAGTAAATTCTAAAATCAATATACTTAATTCTCTCATGGAATGTTTGATACGTAGCTAATTGGATTGTACTTTGATTATCACATAATATCTCAACAATTTCATTTCCAAGTCTCAATTCAAAAACCATTCCTTATAACCATATAGCTTCTTTAACAACTTCCACCACAGCCATGTATTCAGCTTCAGTTGTAGATAATGGTACTAGATACTGTAATGAAGCTTTCCAATTTATTGTACAACCTTTATGCTAAAAAACAAACCTAGTTGCTAATCTTCTTTTATCAATATCTACTGCATAATTAGCATCAACATATCCTTTCAGTAGCTCAACATCTTTTCCATCTTTTATATACTAAACATCAGTTCAAAATACTTCTAATATATCTCAAAATTCGCTTAATTGCCCTCCAGTGATCAGTGTCAGGATTGCTTATATACCTGCTCACAACACTCATTGTAAAGGCAATATCTGGCCTGTGCATACCATCCCATACATAAGGCATCACACGGAACTTGCATATGGAAACTTCTTTATTTCTTTCTTCTCATATGCTGTTTTTGGACATTGATCATTTGACAGTTTGAAATGAGCAACCAATGGGACACTGGATGCTTTAGTATTATACATCTGAAATTTCCTCGGTATCCTTTCTAAATACTTCTTCTGAGAAAGCCATATTAAACCATTGGCTTCATTCCTAATAATGTCAATTCCAAGGATTCTCTTAGCAGCACTTAAGTCCTTCATATCAAACTCAGAACTAGTAACTTATTTAACTCAAGCAACCTATCCATATTCTTTCTTGCCAAAAGCATACCGTCGACATATATTAAGAGGAACACTATATTATCAATATCATCTCCTTGGAAGTAGACATAATTATCATAACTACTTCTCATATATTTAATCTTCTTTATGTACTCATCAAACCTCAAGTTCCACTGCCTTAAAGATTATTTCAGTTCATAGAGATATTTCTTCAATAAGCAAACTTTATCCTTAACTTCCTTTTGTACAAATCCTTTAGGTTACTCTATATAGATCTCTTTATCTAAGCTACCATGAAGAAAGACTATTGTAACATCCATTTGCTCCAACTTCATCCCATATACAGCTAATACAGACAAGAGTAACCTAGTTGTTAGAGATTGATCCATTGTACATGAGTGTAGGTGCAGGGATTGCAGTGTATATAAGCTGTAGAAGAGTAATGTTTGGTTAGTTAGTTAGTTAGTTAATTGTAGAATCTTGATTTCTTGCTAACCAATAGAAAGACAGCTTGTTATGTATATAAACAGTTGGTTTTACCTTGTACAGGATACAAACTATTTTTGCTCTAAGCTTGACTATACAAATAAGCATTCTTGGATATTCCCTCAGTCGTTTATTGCTTTCTTGGTCTGTGTCTGTCTTTGTTCATTCTTCTTCTGCAGTGATTCTGCTGTGACTACTGGGAAGTGTTCTTTCTTTCTCTGGTAGGTGTGGGTGTGACTGGAGTTCAGCTTGACATAAGCTGAGTTGCTGCATGACACTAGTGGACACTTGTCTCACCACAGGAGAGAAGACTTTTATATAGTCAATTTCTTCTATATGTGTAAAACCTCTAGCTACTAGCCTTACTTTATATCTTAGAGTTCTATTTTCTTCTTCCTTCTTTTTGAAAAGCTATTTACAATCCACCATCTTTTTATCCTCATGTTTATTCACCAATTCCCAAGTGTGATCTTTTCCAACGAGTTTATTTCTTCACACATTGCTTTGTACCATTCTTGTGCCTCAGGTCTTTGCAAAGCTTCACTAACAGTTTCTAGCTCTGCAAAATTAGTTTCTTCAATAATCATGAGTGCATATGCTATCAAGTCAGCATATCTATATCTACTTAGTGATTTCACACCCTCTTTGTTCTATCGCTGATCAAATTATAATCAGAATTATCTTTCTATTGCAATTCACCCTGCTCATTTGAAGTTAATCTCTACACTTTTCCCTCAACATTAGGACTTTCTGGTTTGTTCTATAGGTCAGTTTCTGCACTTTTACCAGATTTGAACTCTACCTTGAGCTGAACCCTTTTCTTTCTTGAATTATTATCAACTTCTAAGCCCATATCTCTATTACTTTCAGCTGATACTTCTTCCAGAAACCTCACATCCCTGCTGACTATTCACTTTCCTTCTATTCCATTATAACACCATATCCTCCACCCTTTTACTCTTTAAGGATATCCTAAAAAAAAACTTTGATAGTCCTAGTATCTAACTTTCCTTTCTTCATATAAGCATATGCAGTGCAACAAAAAATTCTTAGGTTCTTTAAAGTAGGAGGTGTTCCAGACCAGATTTCTTTAAGAGTTTTGTTATTTAATATAGCAAAAGGAGTTTTATTTATTAAGTATGTTATTGTGTTCACTACTTCAGCCCACAAGAATTTGGATAATCTAGCACCCAATAACATGCTTCTCACATTTACTAGTATAGTCCTATTTATTCTTTATGTTACTCCATTCTATTGTGGGGTATATCTAACTATTTTGTGTCTCAAAATACCATAATCCTTACATAGTTTATCAAAGGAAACATTATAAAACTCTAGGCCATTATCTGTTCTTAAGGCTTTTATCTGTTTGTTCTTATGATTTTTAACCAAATTTTTATACTTTACAAACTTTTGAAAGGCCTGGTTTTTTACTTTCAAAGGATATATCTATAGCTTACTTGAAAAATAATCGATTAGAATTATAAAGACCTTGGCTCCACCAAAAGAATGAACTAATGTTGGCCCCTATATATCTGAATGTATATATTCTAGAACATCTGTAGCTCTATACTTTCCTTCTTCAAATTTGGTTATGTGTAACTTGACTAGTATACAACACTCACAGAACCTGAGTTCATTTCCTGACACATCTCTTAATAAGCCTTGCTACTTCAAACTCAATAAGCTTTTCTCCCCAGGATGCTCTAACCTTTGATGCCAGAGTATGAGTTTATCAACCTCTTTAACTGTTTCGGTATTTACATCCTCAACAATTAGTTCTCTATTCAGTATATATAATCTATTCTACCTACAGGCTTTCATAAGAACCATGAACCCAGTACATACTTTAAGTATTCTATTTTGTGCTTTAAAGTTATAACCTATATATATATACTCCAGTATTCATAGGGACATCAAATTCCTTTTAAAACTAGGTACAAACCTTACACCTTATACCTTACAGCTCAACCAATGTTCTATTGTTAACTTAATAGTTCTAATGCTTTTAACAACACAAGTCATATTGTTCTCTAGAATGATCTTTCCAGAATCTTGCAGGTTTAAATAGAGAAAGATGACTTACTTTGGTACATATGAAATGTGCAGCTTGAATCCAACACCCAAGCTTCAGGTTTATCTTTATCTTCTTGTTCTGCCATGAGTACAAAGGCTTCTTAGAAGTT
>JAVXUL010105718.1:0-19033 GCA_035590515.1 Trichilia minutiflora | reverse complement strand
TCTTCTGTGATCTTCTTGTATGATGGGCCTCAAAATCAACCATCATACGTTGTTTTTTTGTTTTTCCACGTATCTCCCAGGAGTTCCATATACCATATTCCTCGACACGTTTTACGTTCTCGAACTTCGGCATTATTCTTCTCGTACACACGATACGATGGTGACGTTGGCCAAAATGATCCTTAATTCATCCAACCTAATTCTATAATAATTGAAAAAAATATGAAAAATAATCATATATTTTTAAAATTTTAATTTCCAGATCTGTTAGTATTGAATTAGTATAATAAATTTATAACTTAATTTTTTTGTTTCTTAACTTGTCAACTTCAATTAAGGTGGAGAAAGAAAAACAATCAGATTATTATGTCTGGTTTGATTTGGTTTAGTTGTCCATTCCAGGGTTCAAAACATTTATGATGCACTTTCATCGTCTCTTCCAGAAAAACTTGTTGGTTGGATTTTATGACTCTGGTTCCGGTTCAAACTAGTTTTTATCTGTGTATGTTTTTAGAGGTGTAAATTAAAAATTTTACAATTGTTTTTTTCTTTTAAATTTTAACATAGCATTAAAAAAATATTATTAAAATAATAAAATATTTTTTAAAATGTTAATTTTTATAACTATTTTCATTGTTATATCATCAAATGATTCATATATCCTTTTATCCCTTTTATCAATATAAAGTATTATTAGAGAAATGAATTTTTGTAATATAAAAACATAATTTTTCTTATAATTTGAAAAATTATGTAAAAAAGAAAAAAATTGACATTACAACAGCTAATGTTTCGTGTCTAACATCGGTACCTCCGTCCAATAGCAAACCAACTCTCCATTTAGTCTCTACAGAAAAAAAGAAACAAAATAAATAAAAAATTATTCTGTTAACCGAAAGGAGGCACCGTCTACTAGAAAAAAATTTACAACATCATAAATTAAAAAAAAAATAAAATGGAAATTAATAATAACTAATAAGGAGCGTAGCAAGCCTAACAAAATCTTCCCCACCTTCGCCCGCCTACTTCTCCTTTCTTCTTTTAACATTATCAACCCTTTCTTAGTTTCATTTTTCTTTGAAAATTGAAAAATTACTTTCCTACTTCTTTAGATTATAATTTATTTGTGATCTGAGGTTTCTAATTTACATGGGAAGATCTTTAGAATGACTTATCTGCTATCACTAGATTCTTTCATCACAATCTGTTATTGGTGCGTTTTTTTTTCCCTTCTAATCTGATTGTGTTCTGTATTTTTTGATCATTGTTTTATGGTATATTTGTCTTGAAGCATCGGAGGAAAAGAAAAAAATAATAATAAAACAAATGCTGTTTGCTTGTATGAGATGTTCAAATAGAAGTTGTGTGGCGTATATGCGCCATACAAGCAAACACCTTCTCCTTTCCTCCTTGATCTTTTGAAGGACTCCTTCAAAACAACTCTGGGTTTTACCCTGTAGGCTCTGATAAATATATGGTCAATTTGTTTCTGAGGTAATTTGCGTTTATATAGGGAAATTAATCGATAGATTTTGGAAGGTTCCTTTAGTTTCACCGGCAGTTGATTGCCGATATTTAAAAAAAAAAAAATACCAAAGCTCATGTGGATTTAACTTCTTGTCTCGTATAACAACTGGCTACTTTTCATGATATTGTTATGATTTATGTTCTTCGTTTCTATATTGTGTATAACAGTTGTGTTAAGCTTTTAATTCAGTCAATTTTGATTGGAATATAAGAGTAAAAAAAATGTGATAGTGAAATCATTTATGTTTTGAGGCTTAGACATCTAATAATGCTTCTTTTTTTACAAATTTTGTGTCAGGTTCATTCTTTGATTGTTGTGGGCAACCATGAATTGTATGAACTTCATTTCTTGCTGGTATGGAGGTCAGAAGATTTGCGCCACTCGTTATTGCTGGATAGTTAGTAGGAGATTGGCTTTAAGTATGCAGTCTTGTGAAGAAATTGTATTAGAAATGTGGATGCCTTTGGTAGATACATAGTACTGACTTTGATCATTAATTAGGGAACTGCATTTGTTGGAGTTGCTTCTTTTACTATTGTTGCAGTATTTTCAGGACATGCCAGATTTTTCTTCAGCAGTGTTGATAACATTTGGAAGCTCATGTTTCTTGTTTTTTTGAGACAGAGAATTGATGGTTTATTGGAGAAAATGAACTGAAAATAGTGAACTGGAGGAAAGCAGAAAGTTAAATAGAGAGCGAAGGAAATTGCCTTAAGTTGTAGCAATGGGTTTGCCACAAGTGTCCAGCGATGGTGCTGGGGAAGGTACAGCAACATCACTGAGCTCATTTTTGCAAAGCTCTCCACGACTAGTTGGTGTGCGCACATGTAACAGTAATTTGGACCCAATGCATGAAGGAACTGTGAGCCAAACAGTCGAGGATGCCCCATGCTCTTCTATTAGAGAATTTCAGAGGAAAGCCTCCTTGGAAATTTCCAAGTTTTCTGATGGATCAATTAAATATGGAGGGCCAGCCGATGTTCCTTCCAGGGTACATGGTTTTAGGATTGGTTCTGCAGATAAAGTTGGTTTGTCTACCTCTCAAAATAGATGGAATACTCATAATCCTGTTTCTAGGATAGTGGGTTTTGAATCACTTGGAACTAGTGCTCTAAGTAAGGAACTTGAGATTGTTTCTGCTGATCATGTTAATTCTTCTTGTGTTCATGGTGCAACAGTTAATGGAATGGAATCTGGTGGGTCATTAGTCAGAAAACAGTTGTTGTCACCTTTAAAGTGTTTTCCTGATCAGTTTAATGGAGATCCTCCGGACATTGGCTTCAATAATTCTCGGACGTATTCCCCAGCTGGGACTAATGGCTCTAGTGTTCCAATGTCTCAAGATTATAAAAAAGTAAATGTTGGAAGCAAAATCCATTTTACCGCATCATCCTGGTGCTCATCCAGTTGCTTGGAGCAGAATGAACCATATGATAAAAGTAAAGCTGCATCCATTTCTTTTGCTGATGGCCCTCTGATGGAAAACAATGAGATGGACCCTCACAATAGTTTTTTGTATACACCTAGAACTGATCATTTTAATGAATCGAATAAGGTAAGATCCTATAGCAGAGTGATACCTATATCCCCCCCGAAGGCAATCTCACCTTGTCTTTCGTTGTCACCACTTGGTCCAAGGTTTTCTGAAAGAGTAGAAACTGTTCGGAGATGCAGGAAGATTGTGAAAGAGATGGAAGATTGTTGTTCAACCTTAAAGAATTTGGAAGAATCTATTGAAAATTCTGACTCTGGTGTTATCTTTGCGGCTGAAGATGCTGAATTTAGGACTGGAAGCAGATCATTTGAAGATTTTCACAAAGAGTTTGGTCCATATTCTCTAGATAGCAAAGCTGGCATAAGCTGGCCTTTTTGTCAAGAATTAACCCCTACATCCCAATGCTTTAGGTTCATTAGAAGTTTGAGTGGACTTTCAAAGAGAAGGTCCTTGGTTGGATCATTTGAGGAGTCCCTGTTGTCTGGACGGTTCATTTCTGGAAAATCCAGTCAGGTTAGTATTTCTGTTCGGTTATAGATAATTGCATGTTTGATCGTTTGCTAAGTGTTGCTACTTATTTGTCACCAATAACTGATAGAATTCTACTGCTTCATTTGGACATCAATGTGTGTAGAGAATTGATGGTTTCCTTGCTGTACTTAGCATTACTGGGGGAAACTTTTCACCACAATCACAGAAGCTGCCATTTTCGGTTACCAGTGTGGATGGGGATTGCTATTTACTCTATTATGCATCCATAGATCTTGCAGGAAATTCATCAAATAAATGCAGAGCGCAAAAATTGCAAAGAAGTATTGGGAATGATGATTTGCAAGCTGTGAAAAGCTGCTTTCGCATTCCTATGAAAGGGCGCATACAGCTGGTATGTAAATTCTCTTTAAAAAACAATTTTTGGTTCTTAGTGTCTATGTGCATTAACTAGACACTCTAGTTTCTAGCTTTTACTTGATATAGCATTTAAGCTTCAAAAATTGTTTGTTGATTTGTTCATGTCTCTTATATGGGACATAGGTGAGCCCAAGTTGACAAGAGTGCCGCTTCATTTAATTGTATGCTTTTTGAGTTTTGGGTATTTTATTGGTACGTACATTACATCAATTGCTTGAATTTCTTCATAATGTAAATGAAATTACTGTTCTGTGTAGTTACCACTGAGAAGGATCTTGGAGTTAATGCTACACATTATCATCCCTTGTAATCACTCACAAGTCCATCAAGTGGAAATCATTTTAATTTGTTATAGGTTTTTCTTGTCCTTTTATTGATTGTAAGATAGCATGCCGGAGCTAATCAGAAGGATATTGTACACGACTTCATATTTATAGATGTCAATTTTAAAGTTTCTGGAAACTATTTACTTATAGATTTTAAGGATTTTTTTTTGTTGTGAAGAATATGATGTGATTATTTACAATCAGAATGATTTACATTCTGCAGGTTCTTAGCAACCCAGAAAAAACTCCTATTCACACTTACCTGTGCAACTATGATTTGAGCGACATGCCAGCCGGTACTAAAGTAAGATGGAATAAAACCTGCATTATCTACCTTAAATTATGGTTATCTGATTGAGTGAATGCTCTGACTTCTATGGATAGGATTTTCCTTTTCATTTAGCAAACTGTTGATATGAAAATAAGCCGTTAGTAGATAGCGTTGACTTTCTCTTTGCCATGTTAATATCATCTTCCTCTCCTTCTAGTAGTAATTTGAGAAGTGAATGAATTATAAATTATGCTCTTACCCAAATTAGAATATTAAATAAAGTTGATTTTGCTTGGAAACAAACTAGTTTTATATCTAGGGTAACAAAATTGGCAGGAATTTTGGTCATTTCGGAAAGTTCAATTTTATTGAATTTTTTTCCTATTTTATCCACTGTCTAGTTTTCGTGGAGAATGTTCATATTGGACCCCCTCAGAAAATATTCATACGTTAAAGCATTTTGCCCGAATTGATTTTTTTCCCCTCTTTTTCTGTTTTGGTGCTATTAGTTCTCTAGTGTTCTTTTGCTTAACTATGTCAATGCAATATCATTTGTATCTAATTATGTTTTTTTTTCCCGGCTTCACTGCTGTTTGAATCACATTAGACCTTCTTGCGTCAGAAGGTTACTCTAGCCTCTTCTGTCCTGACATCTACAGAGTTGAAACGAGGACTGAAAGATCTGGACACTAAAGTCAAAGAAAAGGTAACCCTAGGCAAACAGAAAGGCAACCTGTTAATTTTAGTAGAATCTTAGTTCAGATGGAGTTGACATTGGGCATTCTGTTGATTAGAATATTGTAGTTAAAGAAACTGAAGGCTCTGATCTAGATGATTCGCTTGATAGAGGCAATCCATGCGATCAATCCCAAAATATGGCGAGTATTCCTTCCACTATGCTTGAGAATGGATGCAATAATGGTCAATGCCTGAGGATTGCTCGTAAGGACTCCCCCTGCATGGATACATGCCATGGAAACTTCAAAAAATCAGGTCATGGTTGTTCAAAGATTAATGAAAATAGTACTGCTGGTGCCTTGCGCTATGCGCTTCATCTTCGTTTTTTATGTCCTTCCCCTAAGAAAAGTTCTAGTTCATTTCAGAGATGTAAATCTGATCCGCTCTCTGTACCTAAAAAAAAGTGTCTAGACATGGAAGGTGAGCGAAGATTTTATTTATACAATGACTTGAGGGTTGTGTTCCCTCAACGCCATTCAGATGCTGATGAGGGCAAGGTATGTGATTTGATTTCAAAATGCTATGGCTTTGGTAGTAATAGTATGCTCTCTCCCTAAATTCTGCTATTTTCATTTTGTATTTGTGTGGTGCTGGTACGGGGTAAAAATCAATTTTTAAGTTCTCCTGTTAAGCCTTTTTCCCAAATCCTTTCTGTGTTTATTTGGTGTCAAAGGGTAAACATTTTGGAAATATCTAACCATAGTGGAGAATTAGGTTGCTCTCTTGAAAATGTAAGGCATCTACTTTTTTTTTCTTGGATTTGTTTTCCTAATGTTTTCTTTGACCTACCGACTCGTGAGATCTCTCCTTAGATACGAGCAAGTCAATTACATTTCTGTATACGCAGGACTCTTTCTTAGCATATCTATTTGTCTAATAGAGTGTTTTGGTGTATAATGGCAGTTGAATGTGGAATACCATTTCCCAGAAGATCCGAGATACTTCGACATTGGCAATTGAAACATCTATTAGACTTGTTGCACCTAATCAAGTTTTCTCTTATTGATTCTGTACATAAACAGTATATTTTATTTTTTTCTAGCCATCGCATCTTGAAATGGCGCTAGCCTGACCGTACAGATTTTCATTTACAAATAATTTCATGGGTTAATTCAATCTTTATTGGTCCGAATGTTGTCTCTGTAGAATCCCCCAAAATTGCATGTCAACAGCACTGATTACAGCGCGGCATTGATATCCATGTTTTGAAGGGAAGGACACATAATTGTATAATGCGTGCATTTAGCAGTGTACTAAAGCTCAGCAATAGTCTTCTGGGATATTGGGAAGGTCACTCAATTAAGACCCCAGTATTGGATTTAACACAGTGGACTAGTCCCATTGTTCCCGGTTGCACCATTTTTTTTTTTTAATAAAACACGAAAAGTCTAGCTTGTCTCGTTTTACTGTATTGAATAAAATATCTTTGAAACACTAAAGAGGGAGAGGGGTCCGATTTATATTTTGAACTTCTGCATCAAGTTTAGAGAATGAAGGACCAAGATTCTTAAAAAAATTTGCATAGGTTCAGAAATGTATTAAAGCTCAGAAGTAATTGTTTGATTTGCGTGGCTTACAGTTTACTAAGTACTCTTACATTGTCTTCGTGATTTAATATACGATATTTTAATGAATCATATCAATTAGGATTAAGGTCGCAGTTCGATGGTTTAATAATTATTTGTGCTAAACTTTTTCAGCAGAAGTGGAACCTGGAATTGGGGTATAAAAAAACATGAGAATAATTTTTTCTTTCGTCTAAAAATAAGGGAAAAGGATAAAAATGTTTAAAAATTTCATACAAATTCTTGTGTCTTCGTCCAATTAATTTAATGGCCTTGGCATTTTTTTAAAAAAAAAAAATTAGGCAAATAATTTAGCGTACACAGAATGTAGTGATCTCACTTGTTCAACCTAATGAGTTTGGTTTACAAATTTACGTGATCCGTTATGAATTTATGAATAACATAGCGGGTAAAAGCTGTCTATTGTAAATTTGACCGAGGTGGGTAAACAAATCTAGAAAATTCAGTTATGACGAGTGATTAATTTTTATTTTTGAGATTTCAGCTGTGTTTTTTTAATCTTTTGGATGCTGTTGATCACGCGATGATTCCATGGATACAAGTAATAACACGATACATAGGCATTGCTCTGTGTTCTGTGTTCCCTTTGTGACGTGTCTTTCCTGTATATTCTAAGGAAGACTTCACAAAATACTTAACTAACATTGGAAATACAAAGCTGGAACAGAATGACAGATTTATACGACTCGATGTTTCAGTTTCACGATACGAGCAAATATGTGGATGCACGGTATCATCTTAATGAAACTGACTGAAAGAAAAAGAAAGAAAAACACACACACACACACACAAAACTACTTAACGCTTGAGGATCCCAACAAAAAATCAGCCAACCTAACACAAACCCATTTCGGGTAAACAATGTGATCTTCGGGTTCTTTCATTTCATTTCATTCATTCTTTGAGTTTCGAGCCCTCGCAAACACTGTGAATGGGATCCTATCAATCCTATTTACTTTATATGCCCTGTCAATGGATCATCGAGCTGGTAATTTCGGTCTCGGTAATATTCCCAGTTCGGTTTTCCTTGAAACTGTTTGATTTCGGTGATTGGCTGATTTTGTACAGGTACCTGGTTTGCATTTTATTTTTGGCTGTACTGACATAGCAGACGTTTACAATAATGAAAAGCTAAAATAACATCAAGGAGGTAAGTGTCAACACCTTCTGTCCTTTTTACATGGCGGCTATTTTTTCTGTTACTCTTTCGTTTCCCAATCTGCCCTTTCCCTTTCCTCGCACTCACAAGATCTCTTCTCCAATTTCATAAAATATTATTTACTTGGCTTGGCTGACTTCTACCGACTACTAGTTAGTAGTTAGTTAATTACTGGGAACATGACTAGTCTATTTTAAGCCTAGCTAAACTTCATTTTTGTGTTTTGTATGATTTTGATTTGACGTATGATGCATTGCAGGTTTTCTTTCGTTTGGACGATGTTTTAAAAATCTCAAGGTAATACACGTGTCATATCAAGTGACTTCAGATGAAGTCATTTTCTTGTGCATTTCCCATAACTTATGGATACGCACCCAGGAACCCACCTAGGCTAAATTATGATCTATTGGTTCAATTTTCTTACGAGAGAATAAAAATATAGAATGCCTGAGACTCAGTTTGTTTTATGCAAACAAGGGTATTTCTGTCCACTAAATGACAAACGTTCATATTGCTGAAAGCCTTAACAAGAAAACCCTGTATAAACCTCTCATTCTTTTTCACGTTGTCAGTTCTCACTCTTTTTTCTTCTGTATTATTCTGTTCTCTCTGAAAAACTGGTCTTCATAAAAATGGCAGATGCTAACATCTACAACTTCCTCTCCCAAAACTCCACGAATCCTAGAACAAACAAACGTCAACCTCCGCCTCCACCTCCACCGCCACCTACGGCCTCTAATAACACCTCATCTTCATCCTCTCAAAGACTTTTTCAGTGTCTTTACTGTCCACGGAAGTTTTACTCTTCGCAAGCTCTGGGCGGACACCAGAATGCCCACAAGCGCGAGCGAGCTGCTGCAAGGAGAAACTTGAACTTCCCTGCCATCACTGTCGATCCTCCAAGCTATGCAGCTTCTCGCGTTAATCCCACTCCGTTACCGTCTTTAGACCAGAATGCTTCACCATTTTTTGTTGATCCTAACCAGTTCCAGGCGGTCCAGAGCCACCAATATCCTTATCCATACCCGTACCCTTACCACTTGGGTCACCCGTACCAGTACCCGTCAAGCTCAGTAGCTCCTTATCATGGTTATCTTTCAGGTGGGGATTCCATTACGACTCCTAATGGTTCGCCGTCTGCGTCAGGCGATAATGCCGAAAAAGTGAAAGTTGATCTTAATCTCCGTTTATAAATGCTTTTTAGTATTCTAACTCAAGTTTTTTGGATGATTTTTAAGTAAGTGAAGGTTTATTTTCTTTTGGTGGGTTTTAAGTTTCTTGCAGTGAGATCAGGTGAAGCAAATGATTTTTATTATATGTTTATGTTTTTGTTTGGGGTTCAACATGCAGTTTCAACAGTGTTGAGACAGATTTAGCGGTTGAATATGGTAGCTTAGCTAATCAGATAATATATATATATATATACACATATATATATGTATGTATGTATGAATATGATGTTGGGTTTATTTTTATATTCTTGTTTTTGGTTTTGATATATATTAGTAACTATTTTAGAACAGTTTATTTTCAAACTTCATATCGTTTTTCTGATTCATTCTCTTTTGTTTCTACGTACATGTTGATCTCTCTCTTTTCTTTGAGATTGATAAATGGCTTTCATGTTTGGTTCACCTAAAGATCCTTTGCATTCACTGGACAGATATTATAAGTATGTGTGCATATATATATATATTTTGGGGGTGGGGTGGGGTGGGGTTGGGGGGCTCAATCTAGACCTTCTGATCTGTCATATAGTTGTCTATTATGTGGTTCATTTAACTGCTGTGCTGGAGGAGATAAGAATGAGAAAACAGAAGGAATTGTAGTAAAAAGCAGGGTAACCACCTCTTCCTGATCAACTTGTTCGTTTTGCTTCCGATCTAATTAGTAGCTAGGTTAAGTTAGGTTGATATTGATATATATATAAAGTAAGTTATCTGATAATTGAGTTTAACAAATTAAAGGAACCGGAACCAAACCAACGGATGAGATGATAGTTCCCCATCTTTCATCTGCAAGCTGGAAACCTATCTAGCTACAACACTAGATTCATGCAATATTCTCATTTTGTTTTCTATAGTTTTTATTAATTAAAAAAATCAGGCGATGGAAGAAGACTGCAAAATTCTGTCTTTAATTTTTTCAGTAATTTTTTGGCCCTACATTCTAAATGTTAAACGTTGATGATAGGATCCGGATGGGCCATGAATATTCATTATAAGTAGTTGATCCATGAATCTTAGTTCGAGTTTACAGACTGAAAACTAAAGAGTTTATCAGACTTCATTAAAACGGCCAACCCTATCAATGTCAATGATAATGTCGTGCGATGATGTAGGTTGGATTAGAACTTCAGTTATAAATTTGGAATTGGGTTCAAATCACAGTTAATGGGCAATCAGTGGATCTATCTATAAATGTTCCAGTAATCAATAAAATCGGAAACTTCTAGTGATATCTAGATCACAAAAGAACAACAACAACAAACAATACTTGTGAATATTTTCTATTCAATCCCCGAATCAGTAGATATATACTCCATTAAAATAATTTCATTTCTCAAGTAAGTTATCTTGTATTTTGTTTTTTAATTGGGAACGAGGGAGGAGAGTAGAAGAGAAACATAATATTTTACAAATAATTAATAATTAATTTGTATCCACCAGATAGAGTATCGAAAGTGATTCTGTAAATTAATAAATTCATAATCACCAATATGGAAGTGTTATGTTATTGTTTTATTATATTACTTTATATTTCATATTGTTTATTTTTAAAATTTTTTTATTTTAATTGTGAGAGGTGTGATTTTCATTCATATCCATTTGCATAATTTAGAATTTGTATAAGAATTTAAATCTCCATCGACAGTTCGATACTCTTTTGCATTGGAAGTTTTTGTTTGTTTCGGTTTCGGAAGGATATGACATGCTGAAGGGACAAGATAATTTCGGAGAGAAACCTATCTCTTATTGGTTACAATTTTTACCCAATGGAACGAAAACGAATACCGACGGCAACAGGCCAAAAGGACTTAAAGACAATAAATAAATAAATACTCTGATTTGCTCTAAGTCTAAGCTAGTCCGTATGAATAGGACAGAAAAATGTTTGAATTTAAGGGTACATAAATGCCCATATTAGTTACAGTCTTAGTTTGGTATAAATACGAAGGATTTAATGTCAAATAAATACGAGGTGTCAAAATTACGAGGCTATTAGTTTCTTATTTGTTGTGTTACTAGTAATGGATACAAAATTGACTTTATAAAACTTTTACAGGAAAAGAAACGTGCAGAATTTTATTAGACTACTCCAAAAATAAATAAAAAAATTGAAAAAGATTCCAACCATTCGATTCATATACATAATTATTATTTTTCATGTCCATTTTTCATATTTCAGCCGTAAATTCAGCTTCCTAATGGTGGTGATGATGGAAGATTGATTGGTTCTACACAAATTAAATATATAAGCTAATGATTTGTTTGAGTACTAGGGATGATGGTGATTACTGAATGCACGATCCAGCACCCAGTCTTCAAGCTCCAGTGAAAAATCATCATGGTATGGAAATCTATTGTCTCTCTCCTCGTCCCATTAATACTGAAAGCATGCACACAAGAAAATTCCTATGACATATTTCTGTCCTCAGCAGGAATTAGATGACAGATCATATTACAATCCATGTTGTTGCATATATATATATATATATATATATTAAATAAGACATATTGTTCTAGGATATAATAGAATAATCAAATCTCAAAAGGTTGGAACTTGGGATATAAAACCATGCGTATAGCCTGGTAAAGGAACCGAGGCAGGATATTCCTGTAAGCGTATATCCTTCTCTCGTTTCTCCTTTAAATAAGATATGTTTTTCTCCACCTCACACTTGATTTGGAAATACAAATTCCTGAGCCGCCTTCCTGTCTCTTAGTTCTTCCCTTCTGCCTTCATTCATCACATAATCATTCAAAAACTTTAATATAGGATTACTAGAATGTTTGATTTGCTAAGGATAAAATGGGTCGAATTGTCGTTATCTATATTCATGATAGATCCTTAAAAGTTGTTAGCGATGAAGGCTTTCCGTAATTGTTACCTTCGGTTTCAATTGGTTTCCCAAAATAAAAATAATATCTACCGGGAACTTTGGGTATACAATATGGAAAATGCACTCCCTGGTTTGCCACCTGGCCTTTTGTATCGCCCCTACAATTGATACCCAACTGGCAACGTTGAATCAAGGAAAAAAAATGTAGAATAGTAGACTCATGGATACATATTGTAGAAAAATTAAGAAACTTATATGTAACAAATGAAATATACTGATCAGAATACCTTAGCTTAACCAGCTTCGCTGTCCATTCTTCTATTTGAAGCTTGAAGTAAGGAATGTTTGTTTCGTCATCGTAATCAAGAACTAGCTGAAATAGAATGAAAATGCAACGAAACATCCATTAATATCACATCAGTTAGGCATTCACCATACCTAGATCAGCAACGACATGTCAGTAAAATATGTTCATGAACAAAAGCATAAAATGCAGACGGAAAATGAAGTATTGAAGCTTAATTGCTTGAGCAATATCGTCTCGTCGACAGCACAAAAGGTATAATTTTAGCTCCAAATGCCGCTGCCATCCTTACAAAGTCGGAACTTTCTGGCCAGAATAACGTTGTATTCTTCACCCTAAAAAGAATGAAGAGTTATTGGAAATCAGCTTTACTCTTTCTAAGTATCATATGTCTGGCCACTTAATACACAAATGTAGATGCTCAAGCACACTTTTTCCTGTGCTTCTACAAGAAAATAATTGGTGCATTAAGCATAAGTAAATAAAGTAGGAGGCAAGAAACATGAAATTTGTCAATATCATCACAGATCAGTGCGTTTCTTTCAGAGATTAGAATCAGATATATAGAAAATAACAAAAGGCAGGACAAAATATTAGCAGAAGAGACAGCTGCAACTTAAACCGTGATTTATTATTGACTCATTTGGAGATTCTTTAAGTACTGTTTGAGTGAAGAAAGTTGGAAATCTGCAATTTCAGAGATCGCCTTATTGAATAAGTGTTTCTTTTCGGTCGGCAGTTGATAATGTAAACTTACACGCAATCATTTCGATTGGTCAATAAATTCTAGACATAGGGAGCATTGTGCCGATTTATCTATTTGGAATAATGGTTATTAAAGTTTAGTAACCATTAAATGATGTACCTTTCGGTGTAGATCTTCGCGTATTCCTCACGGAAATAGCAGGACATGAGACTTTGAGGACAAAAGTTTATAAACATTAACTGCTGAGACAGGAACGGCGCCCATCATTCTAAATCTATTATATTGTCCAATTTCTGGTAATCCTCCATCTTTTGACTTACAGAACATCATTGGATGTGCCAAGCCTGGAACAAGAATATTTCTCTCCATGAATTCTGGTACCAATGTAAACTTTACAAATCCTAAGAAGTTGTGATATCCAACTAACGAGACTGGTCCTTCTGAAGGTATTCCTGAAAGGCCCCTCACAATTTTCCCACCCTCTAACATCGAAAGCATCACTGGGCTGGTAAGATCAATGATTAATCTGGCAAAAAGATATTTATGAATTTAAAAAGTTCTATTCAGTTAATCACAAAATCTTAACCTCAGTTGTCTGTTTTTCTTAAATAATAACCTGTGGATCTTTAATAGATTAGCTAAAGCTTAAATATTATCCATGTTAAAACATAAAGAATATTTTGGATCGTTGAGTTTTCATGCTAAATTATCTTTTTTTTGATTACCTGTTATCTTCATATAATTTATTGAATTCAGTAGTAGTTGGAGACATGAAATCGAAAACCCAGTCAACATTTCTTCGCCACTGCGATATTATCTAGCACCCGTGATTATGGTTACCAAAATCAATACCATCTTCCTGCCACACATGAGCAGAAGCACAGATGAAATCTAATCTACGTTTAAAATAAGATATAAGAGTACATGCTCCTGGAGCAATAGCATTATTAATAAAATTTTATAAATTAAGAGGAGGGAAATCATCCTACCAACAAGAGAAAACGATCATTGTCATCAAAGCAACTGGTCTGACATACGACAGAGCACACAGGAAAGTCTTTCACCTTCCTCCTTACTTGGCAGCAGTTGATCTTTTCCACTGCAAAGATGAATATATAATAAACCTAACACATTTTATTCCAAAAACAATCACAAACGTCTAGCCTATAAAATGATGTAACGTGATGTATGACAAGAAATGCTCTTTATGTATTGATCATAAACCTAGCTCAAATGATTTGTATCTCTTAAGCTTATAGATTATTGGCATCGCTGCTTTGAGCTAATTAATTCTTCATCCAAGATTATGTTAGCTGAGATGGAATAGAATTTCCACCATTAGTTATTGAAAAATACATATACTAATTGATCTAGCCTTTCCTAATCACTACAGAAAATAACAGGGTTGTGCCAAATATTTAGAACCTGCAAGTCTGCAACGTATAAGCGTTTCGGCTTTGACAACATGGAGAAGTGCATTGGCATATACAGAAGCTGACTTAAGCAACTCTAGCTTCCAGAGGAGTGTTTCCTTCTGTAAGATATCCGTCAGAACCTGTCAATAAAATCGTTAATTAGTTAATCACAAAATTGACAAGAAGGGCGTATCTGTAATAAGCTATCAAGTTAAGGCTTATTACATGAAAAAACATTGCATTGGTAGTCAAAACATATGCACAGAAAAATGTCTCTCCTAAACGCATCAGTTTTACCTCATTACCATAAAAATGAAACTTACAGGAAGGTAAGATGACACTGCAGTGAGATTGTGTGATAATTAATTCTTGAATTATTGGCTGCAGAGAGAGTCCTTTCACAACATTATCCATTGCCATCTTCAATGGATCGCCTAAACGTGTGTAGTGCAAAATATCAATTAAGAAAAACAACTTTGAGCACCAAATCTGGTTGTTGCTGTAATTAAATAATTGGAAGAGATCTAAAGCAGTCACTTTCTCGTTGAAATTGCAGAAAATTAAAATGAAAACAATGTTGTTTTCGAGGGCTATGTCCGATATAACTAATTCATTTTTTAAAAAGAAAAAAAATTGGAATGTAGTTATATGAAATTTAAGAAAAAAAAGACGAAATAATGTTACAATTTAAAGCACTTCTAGAGCAGTGCTGTAAATGAAAAGCTCTCCTATTATTAATTCAACTGTTGCCTAAACTGGCCTGGAGAAAATTATATATTTACTTAAAACAGCAGGGCCAGAACATGTAAATAGGGGGAACAGAGAAAAGCAAACCTGCCATTAAGCTCAACATATAAGTCAAGGTAAGAGTTGTTTGGTCTGGCATCAGCTCCAGTAAGTGTGGTATGGTTTTCAGCACTGACTTGCTAAAAGATTTAGCTGAAAAAATAGAAACAAACATAAGGGACAGATTAATGTTTAGTTACTTGAGTGATTGACCATCAATTTAATGCCATCTAACTGAAAAGTAGAAAATATATATCTAACCAAGTTTTCAAGTGCTTTTCATCAGCATTTTATTTTGTTGATCACTGGTCAGTAAGATTGTTGAATTCTCCCTTGTGGATATCTTTTATCTTTTAACAAAATTAATCTTTCTGTAATAGAATTGTTGTCCAAAGTATTTTTCGGGTCTGTCCATGGTTATGTATAAGAAAGTACTCCTTCACAACTGGATTCGACAAAATTAGCACAAGATCCATGTCAACAGCAAGTGCAAGGCAAGCTCCAAGTGCTTATCCAACAAGATATATGGGTCTGTTTGTTGAACGCTAATTCTCTGACCTTACTTTTCTTTCAATCAGCTTCACTAAACCTGAATAATGATTCATGAAATGACATTATGACATCTTCTTTCGAAATTAAAATCATTACGAGCGGAAAAAAGAGAGAGAGAGGGGTAAACCTGTAAATGATTGTCCTGTCCTTAACTGGAACATACAAGCAGCATAACTCAAATATCCTTCATCACAGAAAATCATCACGTCAGAAGATCAGCGAGTATTACGATGATATTCCAATGGTTAACCTAACTCAATTAAAATTGAAATAAAATTATGGGCTAATTAATAATTTAATTATTAAGTACAAGTAAGTTTTCAAATACTTCAACAAATTATATTTTTGAAGTAAAATAAGAACATTACAATAATAAATGCAATAATATATATATACACACACACGCTCACTTCCCAAGCCTTTGATGTTGCCTTCTAAGTCTAAGCCTGCCCAACGCCCTCGATCCCTCCAAACATTCCTATATAACATATACATTAAACGATTTTATTTCTTTACTTCTGAACTATATTTTATATACCAGATTTTGCTTAAAGTGAAAAGCATTTAGGATGAAAAAAAAATGTTAGTAAAATATTACAAACATAATATTAATTATTAACAAAATCACTTTAAATTTTACTAATTATATTTATGATGAATGTAATAGATGGTCTTATTGAACCGTAATAAGACTCTCACTAAGTTAGCCATTATGAAAATATTCTTAGCAAAACTTTTTAAGATAATAAAAATTGTTTTCTTTCAAACTATTGTGAAAATTAATCAAATTTAATTAAATTTTTGTTATTGTTATTTATGTGTATGTTCATACACATGAATCAATGCATGAACAGAAGATAATAATGTTTGTTCAAATGATTTGAATGAAGATGAATAGAACTGTTTGTGCAGCATGCACGTGACATGGAAAGGGATCCTAAAAAATAAAAAACTCTTTTGCGATTTACGTTAAATAAAAAAGATAAAACCTACCAGCTAAATAAAGGAGGAGAGAATCGTGAGCCAGGTGGACCGCCGGTTTCGGATGATCGGATCATATCTTTTGCTTCTTCAAAGTAATCTTTCAAATTCTTGATATTCCCTTCACTCTCCTTAACTGTTCATAATTTAGTTTGATATACTAAATTTGCCGAATATATAGAATTACGGTACAGTAAAAAAAACAATAAATGTTCGTATGTAAATTTTGTTAAAAAGTGAATCTTGAATTTTTTATATAAAAAATATAAAAAATTAAAAAAATATTATTTACTTGGTTTAATAATGCTAAGAATAAAAACATACTACATAAATTAATACAACAATATTAGATGATTGTCATATATTTCTTATAATAAATTTTTATTCATTTTTGTAAAATATAAGTAAGGTATATAAAAATTATCAAAAGAGATGGATATATATATGTGTGTGTGTGTGTGTATGTAATATAGAGTCAAATGATATAACATATAAAGAATTAGATCTTTAAACTCAAATTGCATGACATTTAAACCTTAGACGATTAAAACGTCTATTATATCCTTACCCTTTAATCATGCTAGAAACATATATTTAATTATACTAGCTAGAAACATATAATTTCGTATATTTTTTTTAATTTTTGTTAAAATAATAAATAGTAGAAGATATTATGAAGACTAACAAAGTTATCCCAATAATATAAATTAACTCTTATTCAAAAATAAAACAAAATAAAAAAATACCTTTGAATAATTTTTTTAATATTATTTTAAAAAAAGACTAATAGATTTAATATAATTTATATTTTTTTAATATTTTGTTATTGTTATTGATAATAGATGCTACTTAATTCTTTATAAAACTAAAGTATATGTCTATATATAGACACAAACTTGATTTTTAAATATTTTAATCTATAAAATATATAATAAATTTTTTATTTTATGTTAGACTAAAATTAAATTAGAGCAAAAACGGATAATAATAAATTAAACACAAGTGGATGCTAAAAATAATGGCTTGTGTTAAACCAATGCAAAATTAGTATTTATAATTATTTATAAATTATAATTAACTTAATAAGAATCTTAACTAAGATGATGACGTAAGCGATAATTTTGAAAGGTAACTAACTGCAGGCTGCATGATTTTAACGAACGTTGCATCGTCTAGAAGCTTTCTGCACAATTTACTGCAATCAATTCATTTTGTTGTTTTAGTCTTTAATTTTTTAATATAATTTGTGTATGTTCATTATATTTTTTCAATAATAATAATAATTTATTTTTATATATTGTATTAGTTTTAAATTATTTAATATCTAATATAAAAAAGATTTTAAAATTTTTAAAATTTTTTATTACGTTCATAATAGAATTTCAAACTTTTTTTATTAAAATTTATTTTTCTGTTTTGATATGTCAGATGGGATCTTAGATTTTATTTTGTTTGGTGAGGGAGTTATACAAAAAAATTATGATAGAGGAACAAAGGATCAATAGAAAGATAAAAATACGTTATTTATTAATTTCAAGTTTTGAAAAATAAATTAGGAAGACAAAAGTATTAAAAAAAAGAAATTTACTATAAAATCTTTTAAATATTTTATTTAAGTCTTAAGAATAATATATATATTTTTAAAAAAATAATTTAATGTTAAGTGTTTTCTTAATTTGAAGTTTTGGACAATAAATTAATTAGTAAGGATATAAGTTTTTGTACAAATTTTATTTATATATTTAAATTGATAAGACAATGTTATATTATTACTACATATCTTATATATGTATTTTACTTTTCTCTCTTAGTAAATTTTTTTTCTTATTCTTATAAAAGTATAAAATATGTGACAATAATATAATATTATCACATTAATTAATTTATTTAAAAAATTTATGTAGAGAATTTATATCTCTATTTATCCATTTATTTATATTTAAGTCTTATGTGCAAATTTGTGCTTTCTTATTATATGGTTTTGTCACATGGCTTCATGTAATAGGCCAGTTGATTTATTTCCTCTCTTTATTTTACGTATGATTTTCTAAATTTGTATGTAGAATTTTGCAAATTTAGTTTATATGCAGGGTTATGATGCATTCAATTATAAATATAATTTTTTAAAATTTTCTATTATATATTTTAATATATTTTTATAATTTTTAGGTTAAAAATTATAATAAAAGACTTGAACAAAATATAAAAATATAG
>JAVXUL010105708.1:0-19036 GCA_035590515.1 Trichilia minutiflora | reverse complement strand
TCTTTTCTTAAATGTGACATAACTTATGTTAGATGATTTACAAACATTATCTCTTTTTATTGTCATTTCTTGAATTTTTTATTCTGAAATTACATTTAGATCGATTCTTAGACATACATGTAAGCACAATTTTTTCTTTCTTCTCTCGGTTTAAATATTCTCGTCATCCAATACTTGTGAACATATATTTATTACTTGATATCATCAACCAAGCAGAAAAGGAATTGCATTTAGATCTTTTCTTTTATATATTACATTAGAATTTCTTGTCATCCTACTTTCATTATTTTTTTATCAGCAACCATGTTTTATTGGTTCCATATCCATAATTTATAGGAAAGTTAAATATTTTAATCTAATAAAGTTAAATATCCTTTATAATAATTTTAATTAAAAAAATAAGTTATTTCAACTGTTATATTAAACAACTTTTCTACAAAAAAGACTTTTTATAAATAAATTTATCAAATAGCTTTTAACTTTAATTTAAAATCTTTTTTAAGAGAAGAAAAATTCAGCTTTTAAGTACTTGAAAAGCTGTACCAAATAGTCAAATTTAAAATCTGTATTGTTTAATATGACTTTAAACTAGATTTCAAATTTTATGTTCTATATTTTAAAATTTATGTCTAGATTTGAAATTTACGTACGAATAATATCTTGATGTATAAATATATTGATATACACATCCTATTTTAAAACAAATGTCATTTTATACATAAATATCATTATAATTAATGCATATATGAGATGTAATTTTAACTATTGAAAAAAATAATTAAATGATAAAACAATATGTAAAAGTTTATATAAAAAAATTAGGAGCTCATATATACACATACAAAAGTGAAAATAAAATAATATAAAATACTTAACAATAAATAACACTAACACCTTAATTTTTACAAATATAATATATTACAAAAAATAAAAAAAAAAATTATTATTGATAGTCAATTCATATCTACCCTTTACTTTTATATGTGCAATAATTATAAATTAAAGAATCCTTCAGGAGTGGTTTGAAGATATGGTGAAATTTATAACTTTTAAGGTTTTAAGTTTGATTCTCATCTTAAAATTTTTTCATTTATAAAAGTTAGATTAAAAATTTTAATTTTTATTTAATATCATTGCGTGTGATTTTTGTATACGTATTTTGTGATTAAGAATGATTATCAAATAATTTGTAAGATTTCACTTATAATAAATATGTTAATTTTGTATTTAATTAAATAGTTCGATGATGATTGGGTATAAGAATTTTTTTTTAAATAAGAAAGAAGAAGAAAGAAGAAGAAGAACAGGAGGTTGTCGCACATCAAATTATACATATTTTTTTAACTCTCAAAGAAATATGCAATGATCCGTATGTGTATTCGGTGATTTTCTGTGGGATTGTGACAAGTGTCACGTTGCCAACAGTAAACCAGAGTGATTTTCCGTGGGGTCATCAGTGTCTTTTTCTTTTCTTTTTTTAATTAATTTAAAGTACATATTTTCTTTCGCAGGAACTTTATAATTCATTATTAATTTGCAATGTGCACAAAGTTAATATTATTTTTCATTTGTTACTAACACAAAAATAAAATATTAATTAATAAAAATGTAAAAAAATTGGTGTTATTGTATACTTTATTAACTTTATTTTTAAATAAAAATTAAAATCACAATGCAACATATGCCTTAGTTTACCTTACAATAAAAATATTTTTGAATAGCATATGCTTTACCTTGAATTAAATATAGATAGGTTTTAACATTGTAACATATATTTATTATTTTAAATTAAATACAGTTCTTCCATGGATATAATCAATTATGATTTATATCAATATAACAAGTTAGATTGTAGTAGGACGTAGCTAGGTTAGGGATTTCAAATTTAAAATATATTTTTGATGAAAATTTTAAATTATAAAAAAAAGTATTTATGTTTTAATTTTCATTAAAAAAATAAAGTTATGCAAAAAATAAGTGACAACTATTGTAAATATAAAAATTCACATATCTATTTCAATAATATTAAAAATACATTTTTTTTTATAAAAATTACTATTAGTATATATTTCATATAAAAAAAATTATTGAAGGAAAATTTTACTTAAATAGATAGAACATAAGATAATAATATAATAAAATTGTATTAATTTTTATAAATTATTTATATTTTTAATATAATCTTTTCTTATATGTTTAAAATGAAACTGAAAAAAATGGTAAGGAAGTTATGACAGCCAATTTGTTTTTAAAAAAATAAAAATAAAGAGTTATAACAGCAAAATGATGTTGATCGTCAAATACAACGTTCTGAATCGTTGTGTTCTTGTACTCGAGTTTGTTTCTTAGCAAAATTTGGTACGAAAACATTTTCTTACCAAACTCGTGCCAGATTGAAATTTCAACTGCGATTTCTGTGGTTCGGTTAGTCAACATTGTTGTGCACGTTGCTCTGTTCAGTATTACTTCGTGTTACGAAAAAACATTAAAGTTCATATGAGCAAGAACTCGTATTCAAATTTTTTACTAGGAAAAAAAAATTATAATATTATAATTTAGGACATTAAATATTTTGACACAATCAAACATTTCAAATTGATACCTAATCCTTATTTAAATGACTCAAATACTTACAATATGTTATATTTGTATGGTTAAAATTCAAAATTATAATGTTAATTTTTATTAGTTTAGTCAGGATAGATAGGAGGTTTATTTGATATAAAGTAATAAGTTAAGCCTTTCTTCGATAAAATATGTACATTTAGAGACTTAGGTGTTATTAGGTAGACAGAGTTGGCCCAAGCTCAGAGTGAGCAGTTGTAGATCTAAATCAGATACAGGCGATGACCATGGTTACTGACAGTCTTTAGTGGGCCTCCATGTTTCTACCAATAAATAAATGGTTCATTCAGGGGCCTAATATCAAAAAAAGCAAAGTGGGTTCACACAGACACTTGAAATGATTTTATACAAGTGCACTCAATTTGTTGGTGGCATCTGTGTTAAAATTAGGGTCATCTAATTCAAATGATAATTTAGATTAATTTAAAAATTTTATTGATTAATTTATAAATTAATATTTTTTAAATTATTATTAGTAATTTAAATTATGAATAAAATAAATTTTAAATCACAAATTAAATTATTTAATATTATTTTATAAAATTATTATTTATTTATTTATTATCTTAAATTTATATAATTTATCTTTATTTTTTATATAATAATAATTAATAAATAAATATTATTAACAGGTGAATTAAAAAAATTTATTTATAAAATTTATTCTTAAATATTAATGAAAAATTATAGAATAATAATAATGTTATAATTAATATAATTTAAATTATAAAATATGATTTAAAACGATTTATATTATAATTTAAATTATGAATCTAAATCGTTTTAAATTATATTTTATAATTTAAATTATATTAATTATAATATTTTATTAAATTAGATTGAATTAATTTATTTTTAAAATATAATAAATAAATTAATTTAAAATTTTAATATACACCGTCTTTAATTAAAATTAGGATGACAATACTTGTTTTCAGTGATAGTTTGTCGTTTTTTAACTGCATTAAGACTCGTGATTTGTGAAGCCAAGAAAAGCGAAACCCAAGTATCTAAATGTATCTTGTCGAGTAATGATTGTGTGTTGATAGTAACATAATGTTTTTGATGAGCTTCATGTTTTCAGGCCTTGGATCATGTTTCATCAGTTTATTAATGATTAGTTCATTCAAATTTAGTGATTTATTGTTATCTTCATTATTCTCAGTCGTAGGCAAGGATGGCCTGTAAAAGAAATTAATGGGCTTCTATTTATTTATTTATTTAAGATAGGTTTTGTTAGCATATTTTCCAAAAAAAAAAAAAAAAAGTATGGTATATTACACTAAATCTTCTAGGTAGAGGTGGTAAATGGGTCGGGCCGGGCCGGGTTGGTCTATGAAAACAAGATCCTTACGGGCTAGCGTGTCGGGCCGTGCCAGGCCCGATAAAAAAATCAAAGGCCCTGTATGGCCCATGAAGCACGGCCCAAACAGGCTGTGCCGTGCCGTGCCAACGGGCCTAGCCGTGTCGGGCCAACGGGCCGGGCTCACGGATCGGCCCCGCGGGTCAAAATATTAATTTAATAATATTTTATTATTATTTTTATTATTTTTATTATTTTAATAATATTTTATTATTATTTTAATAATCGGTCCGGGCTTGGCACGGCCCATCACGGGCTCGTGCCGGCGTCGGGCCCTTCACGGGCTCGTGCCGGCCCGGCCCACGGGCCTAATACCTCGGCACGGCACGGCCCTTTTAACGGGTCGAGTCGTGTCGGGCTTTTACTATTCATGGGCCGGGTCCGTGCCGGTCCAGGCCGGCCCGGCCCATTTGCCACCTCTAAGGTTTGTTATGAATCTTATATGAAGGACAAGAATAATGAGAAAAAAACTGAAGAAATTTGTGATAGTGATTAGACTAATCCGTTTAAGTCTATTTTGATTGGAGTTATAAAGATGATGACTCTCTTAATGAAAATTCTAAAATTAAAAAGAGCTAAAGAAGTAATGGCATAACCAAAAGGGTGTGGATCATCTATTCGATCCGAGAGAATAGGTGCTACTTAACAACTCACAATTGAAATTATTTTCAAGAAAATTCGACTTAAAATAATATAACTCATTTATGGTAGAGAAGTTGTTTCCTGGTGGTGTTGTCAAGATCAAAACCAAAAATGGAAGAATACTCCACGTCAATCGAATATGGTTGATATGTTATCTTGAAGGAAAAGATGGAAAGAAGTTTGGCTAAAGACAATAAACTTAGCGCTTATTGGGAGGCAACCCAATGTTTTATTTTTTTGCGTTAGTTATTTTTTATTTTATTGAGTTTTTCTTTTTATGGTAAATTGGTATTTTAATTATTTTTTATTATATTTAGGTCAAAGATGTCAAGAGATTAAAATACAGAGCAAACAAGTTAATCTTGTGTAATAAACATCCTATGAAGATAATGACAACTCCGAGTAGGAGACGAGATTTGCTCTCTTCTCCTAGGTCTGATTCCTTTTTCTCTCCTAGTGTTTTTATTGTTATTTAAAGCATTGAGGGCAATACTTAATTGAAGTTTGGGGGGTGAGTCATAATTGAGAGTGTGCTACTATATTTGAGTATTAAGCTTGACAACTTTGCGTATGAAACTTAAATTTTTCATACTTAAGACATCCATAGAATAGAGTAGATTTTGATTTTATCTTTTATAATTAATTGTGTGAATGAATGATTGTATGAATGTCTGTGTATGTCGACGAGAGTTATGATAGGATGATTGAAATATAAATTCGTGCATTGATATTGAACTTAGATTAGATGAGTTGAAATATAAAGTGACTTATGTTAACAGTATTGAAAAATTGATATAAATGCTTAGAAGAATTTGAATAAATTTAGAGTTTGATTAAGTCAATTATGAAACTTGAGTTTGTAAGCATCTTGTTCTTAAAAAAATAAATGTTAGACAAAAAATCTTGAGCTAAAAAAAAGAAAAAAAAGAAAACTGAAAAAAAAAAACTACTAAAACTACTCCAATGCCTTGAGAGTCTTAGTAACCGGAGGGTGGCCATGAAATGTCATCAATCACATAAAATGGATCCTTGAAATAAGAGTATGCAAAGTAGTTTGTGTCATCAATCGCGTAGAAAGGCCGATTATGATGTAAGTAAGGATAAAGTAGTGTAATGAGTAAAAACAAAACACTCAAATGAATGTCTAATTATAATCTTTTAAATGACAATTATGAGTAAATATAGAGTAAAAAGCAAAATTAATTTTAGATTCACTTTTATTCCTCAAAAGCGTGTAGTTTTATGAAAATAAAAAGAGTTAAAGTAAGTCTATAGATCGTGGATACTTTATTAACTCTTTAGTTTGGTGTTGATGAGTGGATTTGTGGTTCATGGATTTTATCAATACTATGCATCAAATTTGAATATGCATGATTGGTTTTAGTGCGTGTTTTATTATTTTTATATGATTATGTGCTTATCTGTTGCATATGTGTGTGCACCGTTTTAGTGAGGTAGTTTAGGATTAGGATTTTATGAGTAAATCCTTTGGAAACCTTCACTCGTCCACTAGGGGTTTAAAAGGCTTGTTGTATATACTAAATGCAAACGTGAATCCTACGAAAATGAATTAGGATTAAGTTTTTATTTTTCTTTTAGATTAATTTTGCTCTGGATTAGTAAAATTTAAGTTTGAGGGGATTTAATTTGTTGATTTTTCTTAAGGTTTTTCAACTAATATTTTGCTTATTTTTAAGTTATTATGTGTTGTTTTAATGAGTTTTTGGGTGTTTTTGTGTTGTAGGGTTGATTTACCAAAAGTTGGCAAATGTTGTATCGAGGAGCGATTTTGTATAGTTTTATAAAATGAATATATCTTTCAGTAGAATAATTAGAGATTTTGATGACCTAAGATTATTTAAAAAGAGGACTAAAAGATCTAAAACTTTTATGAAGAAGTCAACTTCATTTGAAGATGTTAAAGATATGAAAAAAGGACTCAAAGATGACCATCAAACACAGTTAGGTAGAAAGCCTAGTGCTATAATGAGGATTATGGTGTTGTAGTGCCATCCAAAGGCTTCAAAGACAGAAATCTTGAAGCTAAAGTGCCATTTTGGTCCACTGCAATGCTAGTTTATACCAGATTGTGCAAATTTCCTTATTTGCTTGGGTTTTTTACTCAAAGCCTAGGTTTTGTCAACTATAAAAAGGGCTTATTTCATAAGATGGGGGAGAACTTTTGGAGACTTTTGGAGGCTAAAATAAACAAATAAATTTAATCCAAAACATAGAGAAATTCCAATAGCAATAAGGAAAGGAGTGAGAATTTGAAGATTGAAGTGAAGATTTCTTGAGTTTTTCTTTTTTCTCCTTTTTTGTACTTTGATCTTTTGTTGTTTAACTATAAATTACTTTAGAATGGATGTTATTTTGGATAAAAAAATGCTAGACTAGATCTTTTTATCTAGAAGATTGATGTAGTCATTGTTGAATCCGTTTTATTTACTATGTTTGAATGTTGAATGGAATCTAAATGAGTTTATTCATATTGTTTACATGATTAATGCTTTTGTATCATTAGCCATGATTTGGATAAGTTAAGAATTGAATCTTTGTGCTTGGAAGAGTGGGATTTGATTTAGATAATGAACATCATGAATAGGGTTGTCGATTAGTTGGAAAACAGTTGAAATCCTAGAAAACACGTAGAAAGGAAATGAACTTAATGAATTTCTCTCTTTAACTGAAAATAGAGATATTGCGGTTAGCTTGAGTGATAAACTCACTTACTTTGAGAGAGAAAGTGAATACGTATTTATGGTTTTATAAACTTCATTCAATTGAGGCTTAAAAAGGGCAATTAAAATGGGGTGAAAACAATCGACGAAATCAATTAATTAAGTTCATCCTAAATAAAGTTAAGTTTTCAAAGGTTTTCATAGCCTTTTAATTTCTGTAATTTCAAATTTTAGTTTAATTAGATTAATTTTCTTCTATAATTATTATTTAGATAAAATTATAGGTTTAGTTTAATTATAAGAATCAATCAAAATTTAATGACTTTTCTAAGGATACGATACCCTACTTACTTAGAATTATAATTTGATACTGTGCACTTACGGGTATAAAATTGTACGTTAGGTTTCATGTGAACACTTGTATGTGATCAATTTCAATTAAAGAAAGGTGATTTCAAGTGTTGGGATCTTAGCTTCTTTTTTTTTATGTAAACCTAATTCAATTAAAAAGGTTTTGATTGAATTTCAAGTAAGACAAAAAAAGGGAAAATATAAGTAAGAGCATCAGTCTTTAGAGCAAAAGTTGTTTTGGTTCTTTAAAAGCTTCAAGGGTTTGAACAATCAAGAAAAGAAAGCTTGAAAATAAAGGTATATTTTACAAGGCTCTATTATTTTATCCATATGATACTCAATAACTAGATTTTTGGTATACAAAACTTAATTTCATGAATTAGGACACTTTGCATGCTAGAATTGTGTACAAGACGTGATTAGTTTTGTATTTATACACTATATGAACCATGTGGACCCATATAAAATAATGACTATAACGTATCGGGTCAAAAGATTACTTCTATAATAGTATAATACATATAAACAATAATACAAAACAAATATCCTAAAATCGATAACATGAATGGTTTTTAGGGCATACTATACCAACAAAGTCCCACTTGCACTAAAGCTATTCTTTAGTACTTCACACTCCAAAATGGATTTTACCTTACTTAAATCCTTTTTAGTACCCTCTCTCGATATTGGATGCCCCACAATTATAACTTTATACAGTAGAAACTCATATTTACTTAGTTTTGCATATAATTGCTTTTCCTTTAATATCTATTACATAATCCACAAATACTCAACATATTCCTCCATACTTTTTGAGTAGATCAGTATGTCATCAATAAATACCATAGCAAATTGATCTAAATACTACTAAAACACCTTATTCATCATCCCTATATATATTGTTGGTGTATTAGTCAACCTAAAAGGTAAAACTATAAACTTATAATGCCCATATATAATACAAAGAATAATTTTTAGAATGTCTACCTCTGTGATCTGTAATTGATAATGATATGTTAATATGTTTTTAATGATGAACAAAAAGTGTTTAAGTGCATAATAAGTTAATTGAGTTTGAGTATTGGTTAAATTATTGAATGAATTAATTTAAACTTGATTTAATAATTTTATTGAAAAATACTGCCCGTCGAAGTCAAAATGTTGAGAAAGTTGTTTAAGTACAGGTTTATGATTGTTGGAAGGCTTGAATATCGATATACTAGGCAAATATATTGATACTTCGAACAAAAATATCAATACATCAAGATAAGATGAAGGAAAGATGATGAAAGTATCGATATTAAATGTCACAGAAATAGGAATAAGGTAACACCATAGAAAAGTATCAATATAGTCAAACAAGTGTATCGATACATCTAACTCACAGACGAAACAAGTATCGATACAATCTCTTGAAGTACAATTATCAGATATAGAATACAGCAAAGTATCAATACCTTTTAAACATCGTATCGATACATGTAACGCAGTTGTAAAGATTGTACAAAGAAGCCAAGCAAAGTATTGATACTCCTTAAGCAGTGTATTAATACATGTACCGAAGACGTAAAGAATGCACAATGAAGCTCAACAAAGTATCGGTACTCTTTTAGTAAGTATTGATATGCTCTATAATTTTCAAGAATCAATGGCTAGTTTGTAACATTAAATACACTCACTAATAATAGAATCAACTGTGATAAATAGTAAATTAGAGTATAAAATTGATCATTGTTGTAGAAGAATAAGAGTGAAGTGATCATCAGAAACGTCAATATGAGAATAGAACATTTTTATTTGGTTGTACAAAATCCTTGCATTTGTCTCTATAATTACTCTTTTAAATATACAATTATTCTTTTTATATTCCTTTAGAGAGAGAAAGTTAACGTATAGAGCTTATTGAAAAACTACTATGATGAGAGCATTTAATTCTCCTTATATATCAATTATATTGGGTTACTCTTCACCCGAACACAAAGTAAGATTAATTGTAAGGGCTGCTTTTTGTCCATGAAAAGAGTTGTAGTGGGTTTTTCTTGACTCGTTTAAAATTAAGATATTAGTGATATCTTAGTGTGGGTAGATTTCATCTGAGAAGAGTGGATGTAGGTTGAAAAACTAAACATTATAAAAATTAAATGTCTCTCTCTGTCTCTCTTCATTATTATCACTGCATCTTTAGCATTTATTTCACATTCTTGTACTCATTAGTTAAGTTATTTTATTAGCCATTAAACTTGCATTTAACCCAATTCACCCTTTCTTAGGTACATATTTTTGGGATATCAGATAATACTCGGACCTCGGTTCAATCCTTGAAAATACTACTGCACCCTATAACTGATCAAACAAATCATCTATCCTAGGTATAGGTATCTATTCTTACTGTCACCCATTTCAAGCACCTGTAATCAATAAACATTAGCATATTACCATTTTTCCTTTTAACAAAATACTGGATCTTCTTATAGTGAAATACTACGTCGAATAAACCTTTTTTCTAATAACTCTTCTATTTACTTCTTCAACTCTTGCAACTCTATTGGAGCTTTATAGTAAGGCTGAATAAAAATAGATGATGTCTCTGGCAATAAATCTATAATGTACTCCACTTCTCTTACTTGTGGTAACCTTGGTTACTCATTTGAAAATATATCTGGAAACTTTTTAACCACTATTACGTCTTCGAATACTGGGTTTTGAGATCTTATGGCTACCATATATGCTAACTAAGCACTACACCCATCTCTAATCAATCGAAATACTCTAGCTATGAAAATCAGATGGGTAAGGACAACTTTATACTCTTCAGTGAAAGTAACTCTGGGTCTAGTGATTTTATCACTACCTCTCTGGTGTAATAATCTATCATTACCCTATGTAATGTAAGCCAATCTATGCCCAGTAAAATTTGATATTCACTTAATGGCATTAAAACCAAGTTAGCATGTAACACAACCCTATTAATAATTATAGGATAACCCTTCTACACCAAATTTATAGTAATACTATTTTCTGAAGGCAAGCTCATACGGAAGTCATACACTAAGGGTTTAACCATACAATGCACCAAAGATATACAATCGGATGATATATATGAATGCATGGAACCTACATCTATCAATATAAATGCATCGACTCTATGAATCGTAACAATACCTGTGATCACATCTAGAGCTGCTATTGCGACCTATCTAGTAATGGTATACACTTGAGCAGATGACTGAGGTTGCTCTAGTTATCTTCATGTACCACCTTAACTAGTACTACCTCTTCTTCTCCTTCTCCCTCTCCCTCTACCTCTGCTATAGCTATCAGCATCTCCTACACTATTTAATGAACTCTAGACTAGAACTTGTAAAGCATCCCCTATGATGTCCATATTAGGATAATCTCGTCTAATATGCCTAGGTTTTCAACAGTCTAAGAAAACTCTATTACTTCTTTCAACTCCTAGAATCTAATATTAGCCCTAGTAAACTCTACCACATCTAGTACACATGAGTGCCTTAGGCATAATAGGTGTATTATAACTCCTTTTCTTATTAGATTGTGAGGATCTAACTCCAAATCTTCCTAACATATTTTAATTGCTAGAGCTAGAAAATCTACCACCATATCTAGTATTGGAAGACCCTGAACCTTTATGAAAAACTAATCTACCTAATGATCAAAAACAACCCTCTTAATAGGTCTACCATATTCACTAGTCTAAAATGATTGTGGCTTCTTCCTGCTAGCTTCTTCCTCTCTTTTTCTGTTATCAGGTCTTCAGTCTCAAGCGTTATTACTAGTAGAGTGTTATAATCATCAACCCTAAAAGCAATGAGCTTTTCATTTTTATTTGGCTACCTTTTTTTGAATCTTTCATTTTCTTTCACAATGGCCCTTGGGGCATACTTAGATAATCTTGTAAACTAGATTTTATACTTTGCTACACTTATCTTTTTGCCTTACATTAAGTTGTAAAACTCCATCTTCTTCTTATCTCGATAATAGGTGGACAAATATTTATTAAAGAAAACTCGAACAAACGTTTCCTAATATATAACTAGTGGTGTAACCCTGTTGTCTGAAACTGTCTTTCAACACTCCAAAGTATTCTTTCTAAATGAGGATGTAGTATCAGGGTCACATTCTATCTAATTTAACACTCTCTCTATTCTCTTTAAGTAATCCTCCATCTTAATAGAATCTATAATACCCTCAAAGTTTGATGGTCCCTTCTTTCTCAATCTATCACAATTCTAATCTATCGGGGGATGAGATGGTGGCTGTAGATGTGGTTGTGGTACTCCTCCTCCCATTCTAGTCATCAAGAATTTTGCATACTACTGTCAATTTATGCCTGTGATCCTAATATTTCTCCTGATACCCCAGCCTATGCACCAACTTGTTGTACTATACTTAGAGATGGTATATATGATGCATAATCCTTAATATCAAGGGTATCACCTCTAGGCTCAAAGAAAATAAGTCTCTCTCCTTGACCACTATCATATGACTCCATAATGATCCTAGCCATGAATATACAATTATATCAATGCAAAATCACAAAACTCACATAATTCACAGGGCAAACAAGTTCATATAATTCGTGCAATAGTCAATTTATCATTCTTTTAACATAATATGTAAAACCTTACAACCTGTTTTGATACTACTCAAGTCACTAACAATTTAATAACATATATCACATTCATGAATATACTCATTCACCCCCTTTTTTGTTCATTTTTTCTTCAAATCTATTATTTATCCTTAATACAAAGATTAACAAGCAAGATACAGAAAATTGTAATGTTATAGTAGAATAGTTCGTCCAAGCACAATATAATACATTTAAAAGATCATATACAATGTCGAATACAAACCAGAAGAAAAGCCCATAACTTGTTACATTTGGGCCTACCTTAGTATACAATGTCGACTCACAAAAATATATGGTCCTGGGCTCTTACTAAATGTACTCTACTTTTCTTAAAAAAATTGACAAGGGGTGAACTGTCTATTCATTAAGTAAATGAATAATTAAATATACCATGCATTGTAGTCAATGATTATGCATCATGTTCAATTTCTATATTATTTCTAAATGTACAAGCATAGACACTCAATAAATATATTATATTTCTAAACTGCTCCTTACTTTGTTACCAAAACTGTATACATCACATCTTCATGTCATTCCTTATTCAAACATAAACAGTAATTCAAATAGTACAAATAATATGCTTTTTTTATTTATAACGTTATTATTTCGGATCCAGTTTGTTATAATTATTAGGATTTTACTCTTATCCAGTACATTTTTTATTCTTGGGCTCTATCTATCACATCATTCACAAGCGTATGTTTTTCTTTTCATCATCTCATCTATATAATAAAGTGTCACCTCCAAGATCTTTCTCGGTTATGTATTACTTAAAACGAATAAACGAATTTACTATTACCTATCTACTTTAGATATATCATATTATTTCAAGTCATATATCAATTTAATGCTTTAACGAGGCATTCCTCAAAAGTAATTTACTCTTACCTAATTGTGCTCATTTGAATGCCATCAATTAGGTACTCCTTTTAATAGGACTTTATTCTTACCTAACTGATTGACATGGTACTGGACACAATATAAAAAACTAAATTTATTTTATCTCATTCCAATGTTCATAATGTATTTCAATTCATGAATCATCCAGGTGTATATATGCACATTCTAACATTTCACAAAATCAATAATCAATACATCAATCACTTTGATACAAGCAACTATCCCCAATTAGCTTAACCATTTCTTACCTATTGTTAACAAGTAGCATGATTTATAAACATAACCATTATCAAGTTATTCAATAACTTAGTATAGTGAAGCACAATCACACATTGGCACAATAGCAGGCAACTTCAATTCTCATAATTCACAACCAAACTAAGATTAAGCTCATCTTTACATTTCTCCATTACCCCATATTATATATATATATATATATATATATATAATACAACATCATTGAATACTTCTCCACTAAAACAATGGTTTGTTGGGTGCAAATAATATAGGTCATCACTTTAGTTATACACAAGACATACAACCTACAAAACTCTAGTTGTACAATTCTTAAATATACAATCATTGCATTTTAGGTATCAACATAATAAAACATATCAACATATCAATATGTTTAGTCTATTTGTTATTTATTCACTTACCTAAATTTTACATACACCATTAGCTTATTATAAGTCCTAAGCCTTTAAGCCCGACCTATCCTCGAATTTACCCTTTTGTCCAAATTTGTTAAGATAGTTGACCTAGAAAAGTTGGATGTGAAATCCGAGAAAGGTTGTTTTGTAAAATATCCTAAAGAGAGTTTGGGAAATTATTTTTACTTTTATGCTAATTGTAATATATCGATTAGTAGACACACACAAATTCTTAAGAATGAGTTCTTAAAGGAAAGTGGTGTAAGTAGAAAAATAGAGCTTTTAGAAAATTTTGAAGAGCTTGATAGAAACTTACCTCAAATGGATAAGTATGTTAATATAGATGAACTAATTCATAATGATGAACCTATTCGTTCTGATTCTTAGTCCTTTATAGACATAACTCTTCGTAAATCTTTTAGGATCTTCTAGGAGATTATATTCTTCTGAAAGATACTTTTATCCTTTCTAATGATGATTCTAAATCATTTATGATAGGATAGTGGGAGGATCTTAGAATCCATGAAGAAATGATATTGGATATCAATTTTGGAAGATGGCTTATAATTACAAAATTAGAAATGAACTTCATATTTGCTAATCAAAGATGGTCACTTGTTGATCCACTAAAAGAAATTATTTCGATTACTTGTAAATGGGTTTACAAATGTAAGATTAACGAAGATGAAAAAGTGTAGACTTTTAAAGTTAGACTAGCAATAATAAAGTATACTCGAAGCCATATAGTTGACTATGAGAAAATTTTTTCACTAGTTTATATACTAATATCCATTTAGATATTACTTGCTATTGCACTTCTTATAACTATACGATATAGTAAAGGGATGTAAAGACATCTTTTCTCAATGGTTTTGTTAAAGAAACCATATATATATGAAACAGTCTATAGGTCATATTTCAATAGATAGTCATGAAATTTATAGCAAATCTCCAAAAAATAAAACATATGATTCGATGATATAATTAAATTATTTTACTTAATCAAGAATTTGGATGAACTATATGTCTATAAGAGAAAAATTAATGATGCCATGTCATTCCTTGTAATATATGTGTATAACACATTATTAATAGGATATAATATGGGCATATTACCAGAGATAAAGTTGTGGTTGTCTAATGTGTTCTTCATTAAGAATTTAGGAGAAACAACCTGTATTTTAAATGTTCATCTCTATAAAGATAGAGAGGAAAAATAGTGGGTTTTTCTTACAAAATATACATAGAAAAGATACTGTAGAGCACAGTATGGAAGATTGTAAGAATGAGTTCTTATATTATAGTCATAGAGTTCATCTCTTAGGAGATGAAGATTTAGACTGAAGTCAACCACGTGCATAAGTGGGGAGTTTCTTATGCTCTTGTTATAGGGAGTCTTATGTACGTCATACTATATATAAGACCTGATATGAAATTATATTGTACATGTTACTAGTAGATATCATGTAAATTCTAAAAAACAATATTAGACTACAATTAAAAGAATTCTTAAATACTTGAGAAGTATTAAGGATTTTATTTTGACATATGGACAGGGTGAATAAAAGGTTACACTGATTCTAACTTTAAGTCAGATATGGATGATAGAAAGTCTACATTCGCATTTATCTCATCTATAATAGAGCTACTGTAAGTGGGAAAAGTTCCTAACAATCTACTACAGTGAACTATATTACAGAAAACTGAATATATTGCTGCTCATGTAACTACGAAAGAGGCTGTCTGATTTTATAAGTTCATGAGTGAACTTGGAGTGGTTCCCTCCATAAATAATCTAGTAGCTTTATACTATGATTATAATGGAAGAATAGTATGAACTAAGGAACCTAAGTCTCACCAGAATTCTAAATATAGTCATTATAATTATCACTTAATCAGAATGTTTATATTAGATGAACACCTAAATGTGCAAAAAGACTTCGTAGCAGAAACATACCACTCACTATGCCTATGACACAACAGCAATTGAGTCACCATCTTAAGAAGATGGGTATAAGATACCTTGATTATTGGCTCTAGTAGAAGTGGGAGTTTGTTGGAGATATACCCTACACTCAATAGTATCACGCAGGTCAGGCATATTATCCATGGTAAATATATCTTAATGATTAATTATAAATTAGTTACGATTAATTACAAATGATAAATTTTTATCATTTTGCATTTCTTTAGTTGTGATTTATTGATTAGTGTAATAATACAAAATGATATCCTGTGATGTATTATATGTCAAAACTCTATCTGTAATATGTTGCAGATATAAGGATAGAGTTTATGAGTTAAATACATTCGAATAAGTTCTCGATTGAGGTAATATTATTGAGGACAATGACATGGCATGATCGACATGTTTTATTACTGTCAAAGATTAGTATTCGATGCTAATGGTTGGGTGATGTGTCTCATGTCATAAAAACATAAACATGAGTATTATATTTGAGTACATAGTATTGAACGTGATCAAACGTAATAAATCACATGAGTGATTATCCCCAATCCATCACATAGTTGTATTAGTGTACCATTAGTCCTTTGACCTGAGACATCATGGTTGCTATCTACAGTGAGGCACATCATTCACTTGTGTATATCGCACTGGACTAGCCATGCCTGATAAAAGAAGCTTGATGGCAATGTGTTCTTATTGTATGAGAATAGGTGATCTCAAGAAGGAATCTGCTGGCTCAAATATTTGAGCTTGAGATCCTAGGCAGGAATATCATACATGGGGATTACAATCTCTAACCAAAGTACTCAATTCTAAAAATGTGTTTTTAGATATATGGATCTCGTATATGATTGATTTTTTGATCCTATAATTGAGTTAGAGGTTTGACGATTTCATGGCCCGCACTCCATCGGACATCGATAGCAGAGAGGCTCTACTAAATATAAGTACGATTATAGGGATTTATCCAAAATTTTATTCTCTATATTCTAGGGGTCATGATATCTTGCTAGAGATCACTTATAATCATTGAGAGCTTTGGTTATAATGAGTTGTATCGAAATGATACGAACTTATTCGTATATGCTCATGTCTAGTTCACGGTGAACACAAAGAGTCACACACAATAACTAATATGTTGACGATAGAAAATTTCATATTGATGAAATGAAATTCGTTTTTTAATGTAAAGAATAAATTTTTTTTCGACAATGACACGTTAGCACTCATTAGTTTCGGAAATGTTCCAATGATTTTATTAAATACCGTAAATGTGATTTACGGATAATTGGGAGACTTGAAAAGCCATTTGATTTTTTGTGTGTGTGTGTATTAATAAATAAATTTATTTATTTATTTATTAATGATTAATTACTTGTTATTTAATTAAATAGATACATACACACATACATACATATATATAATATCTTATCTTTTATTAAATGTTTGAAAGTCAAACATTTATTGAGTCAATTATTATTATATGTAATAATAATGACTTCTCTCTCTTATATTTATTCATTGGATTAATAAGAAATAATATTAATTAATATAGATTGGTCAATATTGGATGGATTTTTGAATTCTATCATGAATTACTTGACAAGTGTCCAAAAATCAAAAGAAAGAGATAAGAAGATAAAGAAGAGAAGAGAAAGACATAAAATAAATGGAAGAGGTGTGAATGGAATAGTTTTTTTCTTCTTCTTCTTACTGGAACATGATTCTGGTGAAGATTTTTTGCTTGGGAAAAAATGTTTGAGAAGAAAAGGAAGAAAAGAAGAGAAAAGGAAAGGATGAAAAATGTTTTTATAGTTTTCTCTACTTACATATGAGTAAGGAGTAAATTTTCTAAAGTAAAAATTTAAATAAGCTTAAGGAAGCTTATTAACTTGCCCATGTCTCCAAAAACATAATCGTCAATGAAGCGGTGTGTGGATACGCTTGGAGGCGTCTGGAGATGACTTCGTTTTTTGAATATCGGACAGAGAGGTATGTGGATACCCCTTTGTTTATATACATATATGTTATGTGTTTTAAATTATTTAAAAATTTTAAAGTTTTCATATAACTAGCTAGTGATCCTTCGATGGTTTTTTCGCACGTCCATAAAATGACCGTAACACCAAATTTAGACATAGAGTATAAATTAGTTTCACATCCATCATGATTGGCATTCATGGAGTCCATTTTAGATTTTTTAGCTTCAAGCCATTTTCTAGAATTAATATCCAATATCATTTCTTTGTAAGTTTTAGTATTCTACCATTATATATATTATCTTATCATAAATGATTCAAAATCATTATTAGAAAGGAAAAAATACCTTTAAGTAGAATATGATATCCTAAAAAATCCACGAAGAGTATTGTTTACAAAGGGCTGAAATTTAGATCGAACAATTTCATCATTATGAACTAGTTCATTTACATTAACAGGCTCATCTATCTAAGGTTGATCTTTATCAAGTTTTTTAGACTCTTCTAAAAGCTTGATTTTTTTACTTACACCACTTTCCTCTATAAGTTGATTCTTTAGGAATTGTGCATATTTACTAATCAAAACTTTCTACTAGCCTAAAAGTAGAGTAAATATCCTAAAATATCTTTAGGATATTTTATAACTCGATCTTTTTTAGATTTGAAGTAGTTTCTCATACCACTTCTTATATGAAATTTTGAAAGCTATTTTGGATAAAACTCTATTTACATTGTTAATTATAGTATGGAGGGCATGTCCTCAAAGATATGTTGAAAAATTCATAAAGCTCATCATTAATTATACTATATCCTATAAAGTACGATTCCTTCTTTTACGATCCACTATTATACTGTGGTGTATAGGAAGGAGTTAGCTGAGATACAATACCATTGATCTTTAAATAATTTAGAAACTCAATATTAAAGTATTCCTTATTACGATTCGATCGTAGCATTTTAATACTTTTTTTGTTGGTTTCTCTACTTTTACATTGAACTCTTTAAACTTTTCAAAAGAATCTAATTTGTATTTTATTAAATACACATAATCATATCACGAATAATCCTTGACAAAGGTTATACACTAAGAGAAACTACCTCTAACCATTTCTCTAAATGGTTCACACATATCTATGTGAATCAATTCAAAAACTTCAATTGTCACGCCTTGACCCTAGTCGGTCATGTGACAATCACCACGAATCCCAAGAACAAA
>JAVXUL010105657.1:0-19048 GCA_035590515.1 Trichilia minutiflora | reverse complement strand
ACTGCAACCGTCGAACCGGCGGTTCCAGCCCGGAACCGGCCCGCAACCGCCGGTTCGGCGGCGGTGACGGCAGATACGGCGGCGTAGGCGGCGGAGACGACGGCGTAGGCGGCGGTGACGGTCGGAAACCGAACCAGAACCGTCTGACGAATCGGAACCGGCCCGGAATCGCCTGTTACTGTTCCCGATACGGGCCGGGCCGGTTCCACTCTTCCCGAACCGTCGGCCCAGCCCGTTACTGTTCTCAGGCCGGTCCGATTCCGCTCCCCCTGACCCGTCGACCCGGCCCGAACCCGCTGGGTCGGGCCCGTTAGACACCACTATTTGACAGTGAGTAGGGCTACTATACAGATTAAGGTTTTACTATACATTCAAAAATTTTATGTAATTGTGATAAATTAATTCGAATTATAGATTTGGATGTGTGTTAAAAATGATAAAAAAATGGGTATAATCATGTATACAAATTTATATTATTATTCTTTGAGACCTAGAGATTGAATAGATTACATCAAATAAGAAATTCGAGATAGATATCGTAATGGGCATACATATGTATTATTTATTTCATAACATGTTTATATTACGAGGAACAGTTGTTAAATCTTATTTATGAATATTTATAGAGACAAGAGATTTAAATAGAGTATCCTCATTGCGAGGAGGTTGTGAGTAGATTTTTCTTTATTTCTTTTACTTTCTTTAAACATTTATATAACTTATATGCTTTCAAAAAGGTTAGGAAGTTAGAAACTTATTTTATGATTTTAGTTTTGTATATAAACTCATGTATAACTTGCGATAGTTTTATAGTATGATTTATGTACGATTAAGGTCAGGAGGACGATTATGAATTTATCATATTAATTTGATTTACATTATTACCAAAAGGTTTTGATGATAGTATATATATATATATATATATATATATATATATATATAATGGATTTAGAATTGATGATGATGATGGATTTTTATATGGATATGGATGGAGAGTCAATGTTTTGTTATTCTGATGTTGATTTGGCATTGTATGCCATTGTAATTTGATCTAGCCTTATATACCATTGTTATAGGATTTGGCCTTGTGTACTGATGTTTGAGAAAGTACTTTACAAGGTAAGGATTATCCTATAGTTAAAAATCTAATAAACCATAGAGTATTTGACATTGAAAAGTACAGCATACTATTGCATTATTAACTCTATGAGGTGAGGATTATCCTATAATAAAAAATTCAATAGACCACAGAGCAACTCTATGATGTAAGAATTGTCTTTCAACCTAAAGTAAGGCGAATGGAATCCAATAAACCATAGAATAGTTAATATTGTGAACTGATGTTTTGATTTATGAAAATGTAGTTGTTGATATATATATAGTTGTTGATATATATATATTTTCTTCTGATATACTTGTATGAAAAAGATAGTTAAAGTTGATCTTGTTATGTGTAAGTTATTTTATATGTCTTTTCATTGAGTATTTTTCAATACTCACCTCTCTTCTCTTACATTTCAGGATAATACAGTCGTATGCCAAGCAAAATCTAGTAAACCATAGTTTTCAATGTAAATTTTAGGTACTCGACTCATCTTTATTCTTTGATTCACTAAAAAATTATGTAATAAATTTATTTGTTTTACTCGATATAGTTTGTATTGATATTGAACATGATTGTATGTTCATTTTGATACCTATGAATGATGTTGATTTGTATTTAATTTAGAAAATATTGGATTGATGTGTATGTGGATAATTTCAAATTTATGTTTATGTTTGTATTTGATTTGAGAATGAATTTAATGCCTTGAATATTTTTTAGATGTATTCAAATTTAATAGAATGTATTTCTTAGGTTCATAGCGATTGTCACGTTTGTTGATTTCAAAATTTGAGGCGTGACAAATTTATTGGTATTAGAGTATTTGGTTTTATAGTATTTTCACTTATTTACTTTTGATTTCATTGATTTTGATCATTTAAGACTTTAAAATTTTAAGAAGTTGTTGAAAATTTCAGTGAACCATAAATTAAGTTGAGTTAATTTGATTAGATGATTTGATATAATAATAGTTAACTTGAATGTGTAGAAATACCATCATGACCCGAGAGATGGAAGGGTAAGCTCCAAAAGAATATCATGATCCAAGATAAATAAAAGGCTTCATCTTATACTTCGCCTTCTATCTCTGATGAGGAGCGAGTTCATCTAGATCCTCACCACAAACACAAAATTATGAGAGTAGTATACCATATCCTTTATCATAGGAGACATTGAATGCATTTATGGCATATTTGAATATATAGAATTTTGGGTGGAACCTGACTTAAGCCAACCTGGATAAGTTCTTATGTATTAAGCATCAGATGTTTATCCTACAAGTATGGAAGCATATATGAGCTACATAACTCCTGTAAAGTCATCTCGATCATTCAAAAACTCTGTAAGTTGCTAAAGGAAGTTAGACAGCCTACATGTATACCTTTTTCTAAATTTACTGATGTTGTGAAAGTAAATAGGTGGTTAAGAGGGTTACAGTAGAATTTAGATGACATGGGTTCATCAAATGTAGACAAGTTAAGAGTGGTCACTCGATTACTTGAATAAAGTACTGCTACTTGGTGATAAAATATAATCATGAGGTAAAATATGAATCGTCTTGGTTGATTTTTAGAGGAAGTTCTAAGGGAAGTATTTTACTTATTTTCACAGTAATCAGAAGAGTCAGGAATTTCTGAACTTAAAACAGATGGATAAATCAATGATTGATTATGAGACTCAGTTGAGGGAACTGATAAATTTTGTTCCAGAGTTTGCTAATAAAGAGATGTTGTATGCTAAATTTAAAGCTAAATTGAACTTAGATATTATAAATAAAATACTAGTAACTAGTAAGCAGAGTTATGAAGAGATAATATAGTTAACTCTTCATGTTAAGGCATTGATTAAAAAGAGGACATCTTGGACAAGTTTTCAAAAAGGAGGGATCTTAGCATCTCATTAGGTTAAACATCAAAGAAAAGTCACAGCAATAGATTGTTAAGTGGTTATTCAATAAGTCCAATAGTCTTTTCACCTTTTTCTCCCAGAGAGAAGTGATCATCCCGATTTAATAACTTTATTTAGAAATCTAGTTATTCTAGTAGGTAATCATCTGGTCAAAGACGATGTTCAAACTATAGGCCATTTTACAATGACCCTTATAGACTTTTTGTAGTATGTTATCACTGTGGTTAGGCTAGGTATATGAAGAAACATTATCCTGGTTTGGCTATGGCAAAAGAAGTTAGTTAGCCAGTACAAAGCTTAGGTTTTCCTAGTACGCAACAATTGATAACTCGATTATAATTTTCAAAAACTCATTGATCTGGTTTAGGGAGTGTATTCAATCGTTAGAGAAATTAGAGGAATCAATCACAAGTTACAATGGACTTCATGATTAGTTTGCCTTAGACAAAAGATGGATATGATGTCATTTGGGTAATAGTTGATGGACTTACCTTACCTATTCGAATTAACTTATCTTTGTATAAGTTGGCAAGATTATACATAGCGGAGATAATTAGACTCCATGGTATATCAGTTACAATTGTATCAAATCGTGATCCACATTTTATATCTTAGTTCTGACTAAGACTCTAAGGGGCCATAGGTATTAACTTGACTTTCAATTCTACATTCTATTCCCAGACAGGTGGTAATTTAGAAAGGATCATCTAGATACTAGAGGACAAGCTTCAAGCATATGTTATGAAATTCTAAGATAATTCGGATTTGTATTTATTATTGATAGAATTTGTATACAATAATAGCTATTAAGCTGGGCTAGCATTAGGATAACACTTTATAAAGCTTTATATGATAGAAAATGAAGAACTCTTTTATATTGGGATAAAGTCCATATGAGAAAACTTGACAATGTTGAATTAATCAAGATTGCCACCAAGAAAATTAAAATTATCTAAGAAAAATTGAAAGTGGCTTAAGATAGACAGAAGTCTTATGTATATAATCAAAGAAGAGATTTAAAGTTTGAGTTAGGTGATCAGGATTTCTTGAAGATATCGTCATGAAAGGGTATAATCATATTCAGAAATCAGGGAAAACTATTTCTTGATATATAGAATCATTTAGAATTTTAGAAAGAATTGACCTAATAGCTTATAGCTTAGACTTGTCATCAAAATTGAGTAGAATTTATGATGTATTCCATATTCTTATACTTAAGAAATATGTATTGTATTTATCTCACATTCTTGAGATGCCACCAATCGATTTAAGAGAGGACCTCACTTATACAGTGTAATTATTGAGAATTCTTGACTAGTAAGAATGGGTTATGACAAGCTATTCCCATGATGAAAGTTCTATGGTAGAGCGTCACTGTTGAAGAAATAACTTAGGAATTTGACAGCACTATAAGATAGTAATACCTTATCTATTTTAGTAATAAGGTACATTTATTTTTTGAAAGTAGATTTCTTGTTATAATAATTAGTTAGAGTGCATATGTTCATCATTGAAGACGTCTTTGATATGTAGCACTAGATTTACTTAGATTAGAGCTACAATATCCTTTCCTAATGATAAATAATAAGTAAGGAGCAATAAGAATTAGAAGATAGTGTTCATTATGTTGTTTCTTTAATCTGGTACATAGAACTTTAAAGACAAAATTTCTTTTAAAGAGGGTACGATTATAAACCCCCTTTTTTAAATTTAAGGTATTTTGATCATTTTATCCTTCAAAGACATTTTTGTTATTTTACAAAATATTTGTTTGGGTATTAATATCATGTATTTGACACCATATGGATGTCTAATAAGTTATTTGAGAAGATTTAGTTAAAAACGGAGGAGTTTAGAAAGAGTTCTATTAAGGTATCAACTAAATACTCATGGTTTAGAACTAAATTTTTGTTAATCAAGAAAGACAATTGGTCAATGGCTTTTTTCTACTTAAAGATGACTCAGAGATAGTCGAATAAGAAGAAACCAGAGTAAAATTGAATGTTAGATGAAGGAGAAATCAAAGAGAATGAAAATCAAAAGTATGGAAACCCTTGGAGGATTTAGTGCCAAATCAACTCAAGCGCCTTCCTCAACATTGATGCCATTTTGGACACTGATTTGGGCTGTCCAAGGGTGATTAGAGCTAGATTAGGAGTCAATCATAGGACTGATTAGGGTCTCTTAAGCCAATTGTTGATTTTTCTCTTAGAAAAATCATTTTGACCCCCGATCCTTTTGTCTTCTTCCTTTCTTCTAAGGATACTTTGACAATTTTGATGATCCATATATATATATATATATATATATATGGTAAAGGGGAATTGATCATTTCTTCTCTCCCTTCCTCCTCAGTTTTCTTTCCCCTTTGCTCTTAGTTTTTGCCTTAACTATTTTCTCTCAATTTATTTGTTTTTTTACTGACAAAATTATAATTTATTGCTAGAAATCATAATAACTTTACCCCCTCATCATTATATAAGCTTTGTTTTATCAATTTGACTGAGAAATCAACTCAGACAGAGTTAAGGTTATTGTTTACAATTTGAGATTTTCAACAGTCTATCAAGATTAAAGCTCCCTAGGATTAAAATTAATCCTATGACAATTCTTTTGCACTTTATAGCTCTAATTGCATAATTTAATGAATTTAAAATTTTATTATTTAGTTTCAATCGTAAAAATTTGATTTAAATAATGTTATTTGGGGCATAGAGTATGTATAATTATGATTAGACAGTCGAAAACTTGAATTGGATTGATGGGTAATAATTTAGCAGTAAGTAGTGCTACTGTACAGATTAAGGTTTTACTGTACATTCAAAAATTTTGCGTAATTATGATAAACTGAATTCAAATTATTGATTTGGATGTATATATGTATTGAATTATGATATGGCTATGGGATTTCATTATTAAAAATTAGATAAATAACCAAAAAATGGTTTTAAACAATGAATAGACATTAATTCATTGAAATGTAGAATTCATAGTTATAATCATGCGTATAGAATTATATTATTATTCTTTGTGACCTAGAGATTGAATAGATTACATCAAATAAAGAATTCAAGATAGACAACGTAATAGGCATACATATGCATTATTTATTTCATAGCACGTTTATATTATGAGAAAAGGTTGTTAAACATTATTTATGAATATTTATAAGCAAGAGAGATTTGGATAAGGTATCCTTGTCACTAGTAGGTCATTGAGAGGGTGATTCCCACCTTAGAATTGTGAATGCACTTTTCTTTGTTTCTTTTACTTCGTTTAAACATTTGTATAACTTATATGATTTCAAATGGGTAAGGAAGTTATAAACTTATTTTATGATTTTGGTTTTGTATCTAAACCCATATATGACTTATGATGGTTTTGTGGCATGATTTATATATGATTGAGGTCAGGAGGTCGATTATGAATTAACCATATTAATTTGATTTATATTATTATAAAATGATTTTAATAAAGGGATATATATATATATATATATATATACACGTGTGTGTGTGTGTGTGTGTTATGGATTTAGAATTGATGATGATGGATTTCTGTATAGATATGGCCGAAAAGCCAATGTTTTGTTTTTCTGATGCTAAATTTACCTTGTGTGCCATTGTTATTTAATCTAGTCTTATTTGTCAAAGTTTGTACAAGTACTCTAAAAGGTAAAAATTGTCCTATAGTTGAAAATCTAATGGACCATAAAGTATTTAATATTGAAAAGCATAGTATGTTATTGTACTTTTAACTCTATTGGATAAGGATTATCCTATAATCAAAAATCTAATAGACCACAGAGTAACTCTATGAGGTAAAGATTGTCTTTCAACTCGAAGTAAGATGAATAAAATTTAAAAGATCACAGATTAGTTGATATTCTGAACTGATATTTTGATTTACGATAATGTAGTTAATATACATTTGTTTTCTTATGCCAAACGTTTATGAAAAAGATAATGTTATTTTATATATTCACTCACTGAGTATTTCTCAATACTCACTCCTTTTTCCTTATAATTTAGGATAGTACAGTCGTATGTCTAGCATAATCAAGTAGACTAAAATTTTCAGTGCAGATTTTAGGTACTTGACTCATTTTCATGCTTTGATCCATTGAGAAAAATTAGGTAATAATTTTATTTGCTTTACTAAGTTGAGTTTATATTGCAACAAGTTTGGATTGAAATTAAACATGATTGTACTTTCAATTGGATATCGATGAATAATGTTGATTTATATTCGATTTAGAAAATATTGGATTGATGTGTATTTGGATAATTTTAAATTTATGTTTATGTTAATATTTGATTTGAAAAGGAATTTAATGCCTTACTTGTCCTTGAAATGTATTCTAATATAATAGAATGCATTTTTTGAATTCGTAACAATGGTTACATGTGTCAATTTATAGGATCAGGACGTTACAATTTGTCTCTATAGTTACAGTTCTGGCCTCTTCGACCATATTACTATATCCAAAATCATTGCATAATATAAAAATGATAATAAAATTTAATAAAATCATTTATTATCCAATATGATCTATTGATATGCAAAATCTCTGGTGGTTTTGGTATATCAAACAACAAATCTTTCTATGATAATGGTGTTGAAGCCTTCAGGATCCCTCCTTACCAGCTTACTTTGAACAGCTAGAGGATCCTGAGAGGGTTATACATGCTGAGCTTCTTCAAGGAGAGTCCCGCCTCAACTCTAGACGAGGTACTACACTTGTATTCTCTTAGGAGGAATACCAGCCAGTACTCCGGGTGGTACTTCCTCCAAGTTCGTGGAGGGTTCCAGTCCAGAGTGAAGGGCACTCCTTCCTATAACAAGGACTGGAAAGATCGTTGGTTCATTATCAGTGAAGATTGTACCGAGCCTTCTCCCTGCTCCTTTCTTCCCTCATTCCAAGAGTCTGGTACACATGCAATAATTACTTTTGCTTTTTACTAGGACGGACCAGGCAAATATCCTGGTGGGTAAACAAACTCCTGGGGCTTCCTATTATGGATGTGAAACAACTGCTGAATGTATACAGTATGATGGCCTCAGAGTTGACATCCAAGGCGGTGTCCAAAAGCAAGCTCTCTAAACTGAGGGCTCAGATGAATAAGGGTATCTTTTTCACTCAAATTATTCTTCTTTACTGACTTTTTACCCTTTTAGTTTGACGGCTAATCATATCTTCTTTAGTGTAGAGGCGGGAAGCGAAAGGACACTAGTGGACAGGAGGAGGTCTACCGACGTCTTAAGAGGTATGCTCACTAAAAGAGCTCTGAAAACTTTCAGACAAAGACCCCAGGTGATAAAGAGAAGAGGCCAACAAAGGGGGCCCCCAAGAAGACTCCCGAAAAGGAGGGAGGGAAGAAGACCATCCGCCCTAAGGAGAAGGTCATCTCTTTTAAGGAGCTGAGGGAGGAACCAAAGAAGCGTAGTCAAAAAGTTGACCCAACCCTAGCTAAAGACAAGGGAAAAAAGCCCATTGATGAAAGCCAGGCTGAGGCAAGGAATAAAAAGAAAGTAGATCTTCTGCCTCACCTAGTTGACAGTCAACCAAAAAGGGTCCCAGACTATGTGAAGGACGCAACAGTCCCCGAAGTCCTGAGACAAAACACATAAGAGGCCTCGGGTCAGGGCCAAAAATAGTAAACCGACTCACAAGGGGTTTTGGATGGCCAATCATTGGACTTTAGAACTGGACAAGGGCAAGAAGTGTTGCCTCTTTTCGTGATAGAGGATCTATTCCCAGCTACTGAGGAAAGTGCTTGGGATATGGACTAGATTTTTATAGAGGATCTCCCCGAGAATAAAAGAGAGAATTTTTGGTATCTTCTTCTCCTGACAACTTTTGCCCGAGAGGTATCGCCCAAGAGAGACGAGGATATGGCAAACATGCCTTAAGAGGAGGCTATCAATTGGCTGAGCATTCTCTCTCACCAGGTGAGTCATTCTCTCCTTTGAGTCTTGGTAGTTTTTCTTTCTTTTGGAGATACTGACCACTCTTGTGCCTTTTCTTGATCTAGAATGTCTACATGTTAGACCTCTTTCTTGATGACTTCAGGAATGCCCTTGTTGTCAGGAAGTAAGCGTTCGATACATTGAAAAAGTTGGAGAAGAAATCCAAGATATGATTACGGTTACCCAGGAGAAGGTTGTTCGGGAAAGAGAAGAGCTAATGACCAAGTTTTTTGCCCTGGAGGGGGAGAGGACTCGGTGGCTTAATACAAAAGAAAACGTGCAAGGAAAGTTGTCGATTATTGAGACTCGATTTCAAACCCTAAAGACCGAGAGAGACCTTACTGACCGGGCTAGATGAATGGTCACTGATTAGTATAATAAGTTGAATGAGCTGTACCAAACCCTAAAGGAGGAAGATGAGCACCTGAAGGAGCAATATTCAATGGTCTTGTCAGACTTTGTGAGGGCAGATGACATGACAAACTTCCTGGCAGAGGAGCTCTGGGTTCTGGGGGAGGCGCACAAGAAATTATAGTAGTCCTCCAAGGATCAAAGAAAAAAATTAGAGGAGGTGCCAGCTCAACTCTCTAATCGGTATAATAAGGGCGTAGACTTGACAAGTCGTCTTTCTCTCCAGGAGTACTCGGACCTGGATCTATATTGGTTATTAGACCATTTAGGCTACGACATCCCAGGAACTTCTGGGATCTATCCTTTAGATGATGCTCCTGTGGTCCAGGTGAACGATATGGCTGTCGATGAAAGAAGATTGAGAGATGAAGATCGCTCTGTCGATACAACGGAAGGTCCTTCTGAGGCAGCCAACGGAGGTATTGGACAACTGGTCCCTCAGGATCTGTCAGCAAACCAGGAAGATGCTCCTTCTCCTTCTCGAACCGCGCATGATGAAGAGGCCCCCTCAGTAGGAGAGAGGGAAAAAAATCCTCCTACCCCTTGATGCATAATGAAGAAGCCTTTCCTGCGTCTCGAGCCAAAAATATACTAGTGTAGATACTGGATTGATGGTGAACAAGGCCTCCCACTGAGTACTTTAGGACTTAGAATATTTTTTATAAAATTTCTCTGACGTTCTGCTCCTTAAGACTGATTCTTTTATATATGCAAGATATTTTAACATATACATATACTCTTCTATTTTTTTATCAATAGAAAGAAAGTTTGCTAATTTCCGTGTGTTATCCAGGCCAATTTTTCTTCTTTACTTAACTGATTTATAAAGAAGCTTTAATCATGGCTTGAACATAAATCAGCTAAGTGAGCATAGTTACTGATTGTGCTTCGAAAGAGACCATGAATATCTCGGATTTGAAAACACATTAGGAGAGATTTGGACCTTGACTCCATCCGAGGCCTTAGGAACGACTTTAACTAAGGTCATGGATTTTCGAATGTCTTCATTTGGAAAGCTTTGGAGCTTGACTCCACCCAAGACCCTAAGAGAAACTCCAACTAGGGTCAGGGGTCTTTATGAGTTAAAGCAAATTATGATCATGAAAAAATTTCAGGCTAGTGCTAAGGAATTTTAGGGCTCAAGGCCAACTGTAACACTATGATAGAACCTGATTAAGGCCAGGGAATTTAGGGGCTTAAGCCATTCTAAACCTTAGGAGATAACCTGATGCAACCAGGGTTTATCACGCCTTAACATGAATCAGGTCTTAGACTCTTAGGATGCCTGATTCGAGCTTAGGGCTTACGACACATGGGATGGACAAGATTTTTAATTCGACTAGTGTTACGAAATTTTAGGGCTTGCGACCAACCTTAACACAAGAAGGGGACCTGGCATGACAAGGGTTTACCATGCCTTAATCATAAACCAGGTCTTAGACTCTCAGGATGTCTGACTTGGACTAAGAATTTACGGCACCTAGGATTGGTAGGATTTTCAATTCAGCTAATGTTAAAGAATTTTAGGGCACGTGTCCAACCTTAACACTAGGAGGTCTTAGACTTTCAGGATGTCTGACTTGGACCAAGGACTTACGACATCTTAGACGGGTACGATTTTCAATTCAACTAGTGTTAAGGGATTTTAGTGCCCGCGACCAACCTTAATACTAGGAGGGGACCTAGCACGATCAGGGTTTACCATGCTTTAATCACAAATTAGGTTTTTGACTCTCAGGATGCTTGACTTGGACTAAGAACTTATAGCACCTAGGACAGACAGGATTTTCAATTCAATTAGTGTTAAGGGATTGTAGGACTCACGACCAACCTTAACACTAGGAGGGGACCTGACGTGATCAGGGTTTACCATGTTTTAATCACAAACCAGGTCTTAAACTCTCAGGATGCCTGATTTGGACTAAGAACTTATGGTACCTAGGACGAGTAGGATTTTTAATTCAACTAATGTTAAGGGATTTTAGGGCTCGCGATCAACCTTAGCACTAGGAGGGAAATATTGAAGCAACAGAGACTTTGAAAGATACTAAGAAGGATTCAAACATTCTTTTTTATTCACACAAGAAAAGACGTGATACAAGTGAATGTTATGAATTTACAAGTAGGCCAACCCGAGGAGAGGTTCTCTCAAGGGTAATACTTTTTCTGCATCTCCGTATTCCTTACCTTATTTAGGACATTGCCACTGGGTCGGACTAGTTTGTTCATTTTGGGTCTGACTATCCAAATCACTTAGTAAGGTCCTCCTAGTTATCGTTCAAGGAGCTCTCAGATGCTACCTGGGTGTTAAGGATAAATCCCCTGAGAGCAAGGTCTCCTTTCTTGAAAGACAGTGGCTTGATCCTTTTGTTGTATTTTGTGAACCGTCCTTACCAAGGCCCAATCTCTTGCCTGCTCATACGATTTATCACATGAACATCTATTAACTAGTTGGGTAGAGAATAGTGTGTATAATTTTTATAGACATTGTTTGACAATCTTGCCAGAATCGGGCCCCCTGAGATGACCATGATACGGACTGGTCCCTGGTCATCTTTATCTTTCCAATACTGCCTGGCTCCCAGGGGGGATATATGAAGGAATCCATAATATAGTTAATAAGGTAATTATTTTTAACTATTACCTCGATTTAATTTCGTAGATTCTCACATTGATCAGTTGTGTGGTCGCTTTTTTTATGAAATTCTTAGAATCGATCCTTATTTTTCTTAGGCACTTTTACCTTCATATTTTGAAGGTGTCGTGTCAAGAGTCTCCCATTTCTGGCATACTCATAAATTTCTGACAGGGGAGCTTTTAGGGATGTAAATTCTTGAACAGCTATCTGCTCTAATGTCCTGGGAGGATTGCTTAATAGAGAGAGTCTATGGGAAATAATTTCCCTGATTTTTGTCAGTTCTGTCTATGTCTCTTTTATCGTACCTAGGGTTCCAGTAGTGATTTCTCTTACCTTTCTGTCGAGCATCCTGTGAAGACTTTCTCCTGCCTGAGGCCGTTCGAGTCTCTTCTTTTAGCCTTAGGAGCATTTTTTCCTCTATTTTAATTTCATCGAGCAGCTCATTTTGGGCTGTCTCATATATGTTTACTGTACGTTGATGGATAGCATACCAGGCCCTCTCTATCCAAAGGTCTTTTTTTGATCTTTCTAATGTTAGAGGGTGGTAATAAACACCCAATTCTATTACTTTTTTATGATATCTCCTAACAAAGCCTTCCAATGTCTCTGTAGGGCCCTGACGCATAGTCAATAGAGTACTCAGGTTTCAACTAGTGGCCACCCTCCCCTTAAACTCATTTTTGAAGATGGTCGTTAGTTAATCGAAGCTACAGATATTGGCAGGTGGCAGGCTCTTGTACTGACGCCTGGCTGATCTTTTTAGAGTTGAGGGAAGGGTCGGTATATTTATAGTTTGTCAAGCCTTGAATCAGCATCATCTCTCTAAACATGTCTATATACAAGAAGAGATCAGTCTTTCTAGAGTAGGTAGTCAGCTGAGGTATCTTGAATTTTTTGGGAATGCATAATATTAAAATTTTCTTTGAGAGGGGGGATGTGAAGGTGGAGGTAGGGACTTCCTCAGTTCCCGGGTTCTCCCCTAAAGTAGGAATACTCTGTGCTCTCATTTTCCACAACGTCTTCCTCATGCATTCATCCATCTACCTCCTTTTGGAGGCTATCACGGCTTCTCTTTCTCAGACAAGTTTCTTATTGAGGTAAAACCTCATGTTAGTAGAGGCCGAGTTGGGCTTCGCTCTTAATTTACTTGTCTCTCTACGATGTCCGTCAATGTTACTTCTCCTCTGCTCCTGTCCTTCATAAATTTTAAAGGAAGTGTTGACTTCTTGAGGTACTCGGGGTTCATCCACCAACCTCTCTGTTTTTTTGCTTTTCCTTTTGTAAGGCTGTCAGCCTGGGTTTGGATGTGTATCCATACATTTTCCTGGATCTCTGAATTCTCTCCACATGATTGCTTCAGGGAATTTGGCTTTTCTCTTCCAGGGAGTCCGGTTCCCTGGCCATCTGTCGCTTGATCTCCAGGAGCTCCCTTTTCAATGCTTTGGTCCTATTGGCCAGGAGCCTATCAGTATATTCACTCCCAAGCCAGGGTTATTCTTAAGTGAACTGGACTCTCCTTCTTCTTTGGGTAATGCTTTCACTAGGAGCTGGAACCTTCTCTTCCCCGTAATCATTCTGCCATCCGACTTTATCAAGGCTTCGAAACCACTTTTTTCTCTTTTCTTCCCTTACTAAGTGATACTTCAATGACTTTTTGTTAGTTTTCCACAGATGGCGTTAGTTATTGAGATGTGAATATGAATATGATTATTACGTCATCGTATCCTCGTCAAAGAAAGTTGATGGTCGGATCCTTGGATGCAGGGCTTCGCCTTCAAGTCTCTGTAAGACAATAACACCTTTGGAGTCACGTCGGGAGGAGTTTTCGATGAAAAAACTTCGATACCTAAGTCAAAGATGGTGAAAAAAGATATAGTAAATTCTGATGACAAAATCAGAATTAAATGTGAGAAAAGGTTTCTTTATCAAGTTTAAAGAAGAAGAAAAATGGAGGAAAATACCAATGGATGCTTAAGAAGAAGGCCAAAATCCCTTCAAAATCAGCTCTCTGAGAGAATCCTAAATCTAAAATCTGATTCCCGCTTTATTCATTGGAGAACCCCCTCTTTTATAGTGCCTTGATAATGGTGACTAGGCATCAAAGAATGAAAATAATGGGACTCTAGTGTCTTTGGATAATGTATAACAGCATTCTATTAATGCTTCAGCTTACATTTCTGTAAATTCTAGGTTTGCTACTGTCACATTGTCTAAAAATAGACGGAGGATGGGACAGGTAACTCTTAGGGCAAGGTATCTACTCCCATCATAAGACCTGTTGTGTCAGCAATCATTTTTATTTTTGATAGCGTAAACGCGTGACTAGGGGTTCTCTGATCAAGGCTACATACATGCTGGTAAAGAGGAGATGTTTTTCTTGAGAGGTAACTGTAGTTGTAAGGTTAATTCTGCACTTTTTGGGGGATGAATGGGTCCACCCTAGGACGACTCGTACTTTTTGAGGACTTTGGATACTATTTACCTAAGGACTTCGATTGTTGAATACCTGGGAACTATAGGGCGTCTTTGCGTTTTAAGAGTAAATCACCTGAGAATCGTCAAATACCCTCTGGGGTAGAGGGGTGCGTGTTCGCCTGAGAAGTCGACTCTCAAAGACCGGAGACTAGATTCTCCTAAGAGGGTAACTCCTTGGGAGTTGAGGCCAGATTCTCCTGAGGAGTTGAAAGACCTGGGACAAAGGGTGCCATATTTCTTTCTGATCAGATCCTATATGTCACTCTTATATTCTTTTCAAATAATAATAATAATAATTCTTTCTTTTTATATGGACAATATCATTTGATATTATAAATGAGTTTTTAAAATGTTTAAATCCACCAATGGCTTATTAGATAATGTTAATTTCCTATTGGCTAACATGAAAATGATAATAATTCATTTTGACTTGGTTTTGGTTTCAAAATGTGTAGAATAGAAAACAAAACAAAAGAATTAGTTTTCTTATTATGTTTTTGATATATACGCCAATAGGAAGAGAGGAAGGTGGAAGAACTATTGCTTTCTTCTTCCTTTGTCTTAAGAACGTCTATGGCTACTAAAATTTAAAAAACCAATAAATAATTTTATTTTGAACAAAATTGAGAAAAAGAAAGAAAACTAAAGAAATTTGTTTCTTTACGTTTCTCTCTTCCTCATTAAACAAAAAATATTTTCTAAGTGTTGGAAAATTACTTAAGTTTGCTAATTCTTGGAAAATTATTTCTAAGTAATCATTGTCTTCCAACAACAATAAAACCAGAACCATTGCTATCTAATCGTTGTGTGGATACGCCTGGAGGCTATTTGGAGACGAGTGGTTCATCGGATATTTTCGTTGGGTATGATTTCCTAACCCTAACCACTTGTTTTCATGTAAAATAAATGCAAAATGAATAAACCATCCATAAGGTTTTAAAGATCCTATGTTGGTTTTATGTTTTGGAATCAAAATAGCTTTTCTTTCCCTTGATAAACCCAACATAAAACGGTATCAAAGCTAGCCAAAAATCTGGTTTTAATGCATGGTCTAATGAGTTATTAGTGTTGGAAGATGATAACATAATGGCATGGTGAATGATTGTCTTAGTTGGTTGGTTGCTTGTTTAGTGTGCCAATTTTGCTCTTGTTATTATTATATTGATAATGATGTGGACTAAAGTATAGAAATATGATTTACGATGTTTTAGTTGAAGAACATGACTAGTTTTTGCAATTGAAAATGATACATAACTTGTTTGTATGGTTTTATGTACATATATACCAACATGAGTAGTTTTTATTATTTTAATTATTTTTATATCATTTTCAAATGTTTGAAGTGTTAAAACTCTTAATGGATGATTAAGGAGTATATTGGTATATTATTTTGATTGATTGCATTGAGAAAAATGAAAGAAAACACACAAAAAAAAAACAGAGGAAAACCGAGAGAACAGAAAAAAATAGGGTTTATTGTGCAAGTCACTTCTTAATTAATGGTGATGTCACATTATATGGTAGAGCTATAAATATCCTCTCCTTTGTCACACCATCTAGGTCTTGATAGATGATAGGATTGTTGCATTTTGGGGGCTAGAAATCTCCTCGTTATTGCAGTATATTTCCTTTTAGATTCTCCCTAGTACCGACTAGTCGAGTCAGGGGTTGCATGCAAGTGGAGTCAATGACTTGCCATTCTTCAACGTGATGAGAATATTGATAATAAATCGTGAAGGTGGCTTAGGAAATGACGCGAGTTGAAAAGTAAAATTTTTTGAGGCGTGGATTTGCTAAGATGTCGAGTCAGGAATTCATTCGACTTAGGGGTTGGGAGTGCCACGTGGTCCAGGTCATATAGTAGGGGGTATGGCATCCCTAACATGGTTAGATATTGGTTAGATATAGCAAATTAAATTCAATAGAACATAATAAAAACCTTACTTGGCTTTTATTGGCCAAAATATCATATCAATGATCAGTACTGAATTCAAATCAAAATTCTTATATATAAACTATAATCATCACGAAATCAATAATCATATATAAAACCATTATCATTAATGGTCATAAAATAAATGATATAATAATCTCATTTCAATACTATGCTTGGCCTCCAGGATCTCATATACGTATCAATTACAATACAAGTCATTTGTTTACTTATTTATAAAAATAAATTATAGAACAAATAGTTATTTTATTAATATGACGTATAAAATAAATATATAATTTCCTAAATATTGAAAATATATAAGTTTATTAAAACATTTTAAAAGAAACGAAAAGTTAAAATAGTCCACTCACACTTAGAGAGGTTATGTATCCCTATATTTTCTCCACTTTGCGTGGCTTCTCACTCATGTGGTCGATGCTTATTTATATACATATATCAATAATCTCTTTAATAGTTATACCTTAAATAACATTACTGACCCATATGCAACCAGAGTTTCCTAATCGATAACTATCCATTAAATTTAAATTCGTTTTCGGTCATTTATCAAAATTTCACTAATAAAATCCAATGGCCCTTCATAATTCTACATTCATTATCAATTCAAATCTAATTTTAACTTTTAACTCACTACCTCCTATAGCACCTACAAACCAAATTCTAATTTTTGATAATTAAACTTCAAAATTATCCATTCTACGTCCTAATAATATAATTTAAATCAATTTATCAAATTTGAACCTAAATTCATAAAATCCCTAATTGTATAGTAAATCATAAATGCACGGCAATTTTAAATTTGTAAAACTAATTCAAATATGAAATTAATATAAAAAAAGTGCTAAAAATCTTAGCAATGGATTAATTTTAATCCAAGAATGCTTTAATCCTTGCTGACTATAGAAAATCCATAAGTGAACAATGACTTCTAGTTTTCTTTGGATTATTTCTTGACCAAATTGACAAAATGAAGCTTGTAGAGTGTAGAAAGTGTTGAGTTCTTTTTATTTTAAAAAACAAAAATTTAATCGATGGAAAATGAGAAAATCGAGAAATGAAAAAGGTTACAAAACACTGTAAGAAAGAGGGAGAAAAACGTCAGAGAAGAAGGGAGAAGGAAGAAGAATGAACAATCCCCTCCTGTTTGGCATATATATAATATCCTAAGTAATTATCAAATTGCCTTTGAGATTAAAGAAGAAAAGAAGATTATAGAAAGGGCAAAGAAGACATTTTATGGGGCAAAATACATAACCGACACCTTTTGCAAAAAAGAAGTGAAATTCGAACCTATGACCTGCCTAATATCCAATGTCGTCACTATTTTCTGGCCAAATTTGACACCAAGACCTACATTGGTCTGGTGGTAGGGTTTGGGGCCAGTTTGGCCCTGGTTTTTAGCTTAGGGTTTTCATTGTCCTATTTTCGTCTTCCTTTGTTTTTGGCCTTGTTTTCTCCATCATCCAATGTCCGTTTTACTCTTATTTCTTCCTATTTAACTGCCTCTATATCCTCTTTTAAGTACCAAAAGTTAGTCAACCAATTGCATGTCTTGATTAGTAGGAAATTCGTTTTGAAATTCGAGTACTCGTCAAAACTCTATTATAGAATCTCACTCAAACGTAATTATTTTTTATCTAATTCTTTTCAAATCACATATTAAATCTCAATATCGTATTCTTTACTTGTTTATCATTTTCGTACAAGCTTATAATAAAAATATCCTTAATAAATAAAATGATCAAAATATCTATAGTTTGAGGAGTGGGGTATTTCAATTATCAAGAAAATGAATTGATAATTACTATAATTTTAAGTTGTAATTAGGATAATTATCAAAAAATTGAGTTGATAATTATTATAATTTTAAATCTTAATTAGAATAATTATCAAAAAAATTAATTATTATATTTTAAAATCAACTTTCAAACGAAGTTAAAATTCAACTTTTAAAAATAAGAGTACTATTATCTAAATAATTGATATTTAATTTAATTTTAAAAATCGAATACAAAATATGACCATTCTTAAAAATATACCCGATTGGAAATGAAAGAAAAAAGATAAGAGATTTTTGCACCCAGCAAAAGCAAAACCTAAGACTTAATTGATGCGACCACTGCTTTTCATGCCACCTATTTCTTTACAAGTTGGCAAAAGAAAAAGAAATGAAATTAGGACCCAATGCAAAGCTATGGTGCATTCAATATACCCTAAATTTTAAATTTTAGAATAAAGAATGTTTGGATTTCTGGTTAAAAGAATATTTAAATTTTATGAAATAAAAAATACTTATATTTATTCTTGTTTATTAATAGTTGTTTTTAATTTATATATTTTTTTATACTCTATTATAAAAATTATCCTTATCGTTAGAGCTGTCAAACGGGTCGGGTCGGGCTTAATCGGTCCGGGTTGTTTCGGGCCAAGCATTTAAGCGGGCCGGTCCGGGCTGGCTCGTTTAATAAACGGATTGATATTCTCAACCCTAACCCAACCCGTCGGGCTACCGGGTTAAACGGGCCAGCCCGTTTATATTAAATAAATTAATTAATTAATTAAATAAATAAATAATAAATAATTA
>JAVXUL010105618.1:0-19054 GCA_035590515.1 Trichilia minutiflora | reverse complement strand
TATTTAACTAATTATTTATTTAATATAAAATAAATATCAAATATAAATAAATAAAATTATTATATTAAATAATTATTGATTTAGACATAATTATTTTTTTAAATACAGTTAGTCATTTAACTAATCGTATCTTAATCGTGTTTTAAACAAATAAACGAATTCAAAAGATCAAATCCGAATCTGATACGATTATTAATCGTGTGACACGAAAACGATCTATTTATTATTCGTGTCAAAATTTTTAAATCTGAATCCGTTTAATTATATTGAATTCGTGTCGAATAATCGTGTCGTGAACCAAATTGCCACCCCTACTCCAACCGATAAAAGCTGTTATCTCCCCTCTTATATATAAGAAATAAGAAGACATTATACACACAAGAGTGAAGTATATAGAGTCAAGCAGTCGACCAAAATATGAGGAAAAATATAGCCATAGCTATATTTTCACAGCTCTTCATGATCTCCATTTTCATTTTAATGTCTGAAGCTGATCGGGTTGATAATCTTCAGAGATTGATGAAGTTAAAGAGGTCGAAAGTTGGTCCTCTCGTATCAAATTCATGGGAAGATATGGAGAGTATTGCAAATAATGAGCATTATATAGAGGCTCAAGCAGGATTAATGAAAGCTGATAGGACCGTTTCATTGCCTGGACAGCCTTTACGTGGTGTCGATTTTGAGCAGTTCCTCGAATATGTGACCGTGGATCCGACGTCCGGATGAGCACTTTTCTATTATTTCATTGAGTCCCCATAGAATTCTTCCTTGAAGCCTTTAGTATTGTGGTTGAGCGGAGGTATCACATGCATGATGATGGAGATGAAATCAATTTCTGCTCTAAATCCGAGGCTACGACCATCGTATAGACATGCAGAAAATCCCCGAAGGATTACCAGCTTGGTATATGAAAACTTAAAATTTTCACGAGTTAAAAACAGAAAATATATATGTATATAAACAAAAGGGTATCCACATACCTCTTTGTTCGTTTTTTGCAAAGTTAAGCTATCTCCAGCCGCCTCTAAGCGTATCCACATACCGGTTCATTGACGATGATTTCGATGATGTTCTTTGGAAGACATGAGCAAGTACTTAAGCTTCCAAAGTTTGTTTCAAATTTTCTACTCCTAGAAAATTCTTCTTGCTCACATGGAAGGAGAAACAAAAATGAAAAACAATTTCCCATCCTTTTCTATTCTCGGTTTTCTTATTTTTCTTTTCAAGAAATGATTTCGCTCATAGCAAAATCTCTTCTCTCTCTCTCTCTGGAAATCGAATTCATTGAGAGGAAGAAGAAGAATCTGTTTCCTTTTCTTTCTCCACCGTCTCTCCTCATGTTCTTTCCCATATGTCCACATATCATTCTTTCATTCTCTTTTTATCTCTTTGTCTCTCTTTTCTTCATTCTTTGATAAGTGTCAAAGAAAGGATGATGGATTCCAAAAATCTATCCAATTCAATTAATCAATATTAATTAAATATAAAAAAGAAATAGAGAGATATGAAGTGTGATTTATATATTATTATTATATTTAATAATATATATATATATTGACTTTCAAACATCAAAGATATTATATATATATTGATTAATTAATAATTAATTAATTATTAATAAATAAATAAATTTATTTATTAATATATATATATCAAAATATTTTTTTGTGTCTCCCAATAATTCGTAAATCATATTTACGGTATTATATAAAATCATTGGAACAGTTCTCGAACTGACAGGTACTAGCGCGTCCTCGTCAGAAACATTTATTCTTTACATTAAAGAATAAATTTTATTTTATCAATATGAAATTATCCATTGTCAACTCATCGGTTATTGTGTATGACTCCCTGAATTCATCGTAAACTAGACATGAGTATATACGAACTCATTCGCATCACTTCGATACAATTCCTTATAATTGAAACTCTCAATAATCATGAGTGACCTCTAACAAGATATCATGACTTCTAGAATATAGAGAATAAAATTTTGGATAAACCCATATAATCGTACTTACATGTAGTAAAGTCCCTTTACTGTCGATGAAATCATCAAACCCCTAACTCAATCATAGGATTAGAAAATCAATCATATATGGGATCCGCATATCCGAAAACTCTTTTTTAGGACTGTGCTCTCTAGCTAGAGATTTCGATCCCCGTATATGACATTCCCACCTAGGATCTCAAGTTCAAATATCTGAGCCAGTAAATTCCATCTTGAGATCATATGTTCTCATATAATAAGAACACATTGCCATCAAACTTCTTTCACTAGGAGTGATTAGCCTAGTGCAATTTACACAAGTGAACGATGTGCCTCACTACAGATAGCAGCTACGATGTCTCAGGTTAAAGGACTAGTGGTACACTAGTACGGCTATGTGATGAATCATTGACTGCGGATAATCGTTCATATGATTTATCATGTTTGGTCACTTTCAGTAATACATTTTCAAACGTAAAACCCATATTTATGTTCTTATGACATGAGATTTGTCACCCAATTATTAGCATTGAATACTAATAATTGACAACAATAAAATATGCCGATCATGCAATGTCATTGTCCCTAATAATATTACCTCAATCGGGAATTTATTTATATATATTTAAATTATAGACTCTGTCCTCATATCTACAACATATTGTAGATAGAACCTTGACACATAATACATCATAAAATATCATTTTGCATCATTACACTAATCAATAAGTCGTAACTAAGAAGATACAAAATGATAGGGTTTTACTATTTATAATTAATTATAATTAATCATTAAGATATATTTACTATAGATAATGTCCCTGACCCGTGTGACACGATTGGATCTAGAACATATCTTTAACAATTACATATCATTTAATTACTTTAATACAAATATCTATATAGTAAGTATAAACTCTATACATCTTCATACAGAATGTTGAAAAATATTCCCTGAAACTTTAAGCAGTCATTAAAACATTACTATAGCTAAAAAATAATTCGTTGTATGTTGCATGCATGCATACATATATGTTCTAATTAAAACTTGTTTCCATATGAACAGAGAAATTGTACAATAAACATGAACAATATACGAAATTGTTGAAGTTGAACGATGAAGAGGCAAATTTTATGTAGTAAATTCATCAGGAATTGGGTTTCTGAAATATATTACAAGGATATATTAATCACTAATTAATTAACAAACTTAATCATATATAATTGATAAGTAATGTCAGGAATATCCTTTTTTTTATACAAAATATTTTACTCCCGTAAAAATGTAGGATATACACTACTTATATCATGCTATTACGTCAATTTGTATAAAAAAAATAGTTGCATAGTATTGATAGTCAATGTATAATTTCAATTATTAATGGCAAAATCTAGTCAAATTATAACCTTCTCCAGAAAAATGGTGGTAAGAAGTATTTCCAAAAAAGCTTGGCCACATTCTCTACAATTAGACATACAGAGAGACGAAAAAGAAATTTCCGTTCAAGATTTAATAGTTGGTCCATTCTTAGTAGCATCCTCAAAATAATTCAAATCGAAGCAATTGGACGTCTAATTGATTCCTATGTATATGTGTGTGGATTAATAGACTTTACAGTCTAAAAAAATTCAAGTATACAGATAGAAAAAATAGAAATCAATCGGCAGTAAAAATTAGCCGAGCACGTCCTTAGTCTACTTAATTAAGCAAATTTAGAAGTTCCAGAGAAACGAAGATTGACAGAAATCGTTTTGATCTTCACCGTTATCGTCAATTATAGGTGGTATGCTTTCAGGATGAGTAAATAATTCATCGCTAGTATCCATATTCATATTCATGTTATCCATTCCCGAATAAAAGCCAAAATCCGATGCACCCTCGTTCGAATCCAGCATGCTCAAGAACGACCAATCCATAGCCATATCACCGTCTACGTGTACTGCTCCAGCATGTGAGGACGAATGTGATTGATCACCTGAACCTGATGAATTTCTCACCGGCGATGGCTCTTCATTAGCAAACCTAGCAGCAAATGCTTGTATTTCCTGTGGAGTCATTGATCTTCTTCCTTCAACTCCGGTAATGTCCGAAGGCGGGTTTTCAGGGAAATTGAACTTCGCTTCCCGTCCACGTAAGCAAAACAAAGCCGCATCAAAGGCACGGGCCGCCTTCTTCGGAGAGCCATAAGAACCCAACCATATCCGTTCACGACTATTGGGAAGCCGAATTTCGGACACCCACTTCCCCCATTTTCTCTTTCGTACACCCTTGTACTTGGGTTCAGAATCACTACGACTACTACTTGCTCCAACTTGTGATGTTTCTTCAGCTGTCTTCACCATTTTTGGTTAAAACGAGAAGAAGCCGAAAACGGAAAAGACTTAGTATCTGTGAATTGATGGATAATAACAATGGCGGCTCCATTGTAGTAGTATATATAGTGAATTGGAAGGAGATGAAAGAGCATAAGCATGGTAGTAAAGTTTTGCAGGGTCCTAAGCGTGTTGATTGTAAAGTCAGATCAAGGAACTGGAGTTAGCGTGATAGAAGCGGACACGTGGCAGATTAAGAAGGGAAATTTAAATTGAAAGGCGATTTATACGCGGTAGGACCATTCATTAAAACGTGCAGCATATTTTTATGTCATGTTGACTATTTATATATTTATTTTTTATTTATTATCCTTTCGATGTGAAGTTAGATTGCATTGGAGAAGACAAAATTTTAGGAAGCTTTCGTTCTTATTTTCCGTGATGCGTTTGTAAACGACCACACTCGCCAACTCAGCGCGTTCTTCCTATAAATGGATTATGTTTCACTTAACACGTGTTAGTAAATATATAAACTAAATTCTATTTATGAGATGAAATTATATAACTATAACATATATTATAATTCAAAAATAATAAAAAATAATATATATATACAACAAAAATATAATTATATTATATTAATTATTACATTAAATTGTATTTTTAATATTATTAATGGCTAATTATGTTTATTAAAAGATAATAAATTTCTTTAAAATTGTTTGTTGACTAATACTAAACTATTAAAAGATAAATACCCTCAAGTTTGTATTAAAAAAATTGTGCACTATTTTTAAAGATTAAGTCCTTGAAGTTAGATTTATTTGTATTATTTCTATAATTTTTTATTTAATATATTCTTACTAAATTATAGTTTTGTTTATAATATTTCCATTAATAATTTATTATATATTCGATAATGTTGCAATTTTTATTCTATTATTTTTTATTTATTTCATATTAAACCTCTCAATTTCTTAATTCTATACCACACTGAGTTCTTATATTGAAATTATGATAACAAATTCTTTATTCTTATCTCATATTCTACTTTTATATTAAAATATGTTGGCAAAATAACATATTTTAATGATCAATATATCAATTTTATTATATTTAAAATTATAGTTCACAATATAATTATCTATATTTATATTTTTATCACTTGATTTTATTATTTTTATTTTTAAAAAAATTTAATAATTTTGATTCACTCTCACTTTCTTCTTCTTAATAATTTTTTTTTAAAAATAAAATACATCTTTTCATATTTTTATTTCTTCAAATTTCCTTTTTAAAAATTAAAGAAATTTCAATACATTAGTTGGACATTAGTATAACAATCTTCTAATCGTTTTTTTTTTTATTCTAGTATTTTTTAAAAAATAAATTTTAATGATTATGTCTCATTCATTTTTATTTAATATTAAATGACCATCCAACCTAGGGTCGTTCAATATTCATTATTGCTAGTGAGGAGGAAGAACGAGTTCAACTGGCACTGCAGTTATTAAAATAAATTTGTAATTTTGATGGGATGAAGTTTAGGATTAAATTTTAAAAAAATAATTGAATAAAATTAAGTGAAAAGGACATTTCACTTTGTAATTTGGATGGGATGAAGTTTAGGGTTAAATTTTAAAAAAATAGTTGTAATAAAATTAAGTGAAAAAGGATATTTAAGTAATTGTGACTAATGGTGTTAGTCAACATCGTGGAATGCTCAAATTGCTGCCGTGGGTCTCCCTCACCGTCTCACTCACGCAGAAGTTTTCAAGGATTTTGATCACTTAACAAGATACGACAAGTACAACTCAATCTATTTGTGATAGTAAAATTATTATTATTATTATTATTATTATATGTTTTAAAGATAATAAAAGAAAATTTATAAAAATATAAAAAATATATGTGATAATAATATAATTATATTACATTAATTATTGTGTTAATTTATATAAATTTTTATTTTTAATATTATTAATAATTTAATATACATGTTTTCAGAAGTTGATTGATTAATTTGTAGTAATACGAGTAAATCATTAATTTGTAGTAATATGAGTAAATCATTCTTTTTAGTGTTAATTTGTATTTGAGTTTAAAAACATATTTAAAATAGGTAAAAATTTGAGTGTTTTAAATAAAAAAAATTATTATAAGTATTATGGTAAAATAATTGTCAGAATAAATCACCTCAGGTTCTCGTCAACCTTCAAAGGGGTTAACCTATATGATCAAAGATGCCATGAGATAATATTAATCCTAATTCGATCGTTAAAGTAAGTCAAGTTAATGAAACTAGAACGTCTTGTCACAATGGCTTATGCTCAGTTCCAGTACCATGTCAGACATTGAAGTGTCATTAACACTGCTCACGAATAAGAAGGGGGACACCTAACGAGCTTCACATGCACCCATCCACGCATACCTAAGGTGATCCTTTTGTTCAACAAAATAAAAATGAAAATGATTTAAAGCGAGTACGTCCCATAGATTGGGTAATTCTCTCTCTCCTTGAGCTAACCAATCCCATCACATGTTAGACTCTAGTGTGTGTACATGATAAGATATTTATTATCCTATTAAATAATGATGATGATACAGTTAATCTAAAAAAACTTGTATATAGTCCTTTAATAGGTGGTTAAGCCATTCCCATTCTCCGATGACTATTTAACTTAAGGGCTTAAGTTTAAGTGGAATAATTCCAGTTGGGATAAAGGAAAAAAGTAAGGTATAAAGAAAGAGACTTTAATTTTTTCAAAGATATATATACTTCTTTACCTTCTTTACACTCTCACTGACTTAAACATCCCGACGTCATGTAATTTTTTTCTTATTTTATAGATCTACAAGAATAGAAGACGAAGCACCTCAACCTTGCATACGAAGTCACCCGTAGGACATACCTGTGAGCAGAAGAAGTTTTGATTACGTTTTACACCAACAACTAACACTGTTTGTGAGAATCTCAACAAAAAGTTATTTGCATGTTACTTAATGAAGAAGAGGCGACAGAAAGAGTAGCTAATTTTCATGGTAAAGAGCAATAAGAGCAGTTCAACTAGGAGGTTTTCAGTAGAAGACAATACCATAGAAATGGTGGATTAGATTCGAAAAGTAGAGGCTTCTAACTCTAGTGAGAGTATGACGCATGAAAATATCCTTACACCCTTTGAATGTAGGAACATAGTAGTACAAAAGGACCGTGGAGTAGAATGTTGATCAAGAAAAAATCATTGATCATAGATGACCTTAAAGATCTGTGATTCAAATATCATGATAAACATGAAAGGTGTAGATATTTGACTTCTCTTTCGAATGCCACTTGTTTCAAGTCAATCCAAAATTTATATCAAAAGTTATGGGCAAACTATTAAAACATGGTTGGTTGGATTGGAACAGCAACGGGGCTTGATTGATGCCTTCAAAAATATAACTTAGCGCTCGAATTGATGGTTGGACCAAATATAAAGTTTTACTCAAGGCATAACATTCTAATAGATCAAGATTTACCTCAATAACTCTCTTAGATGAAAAGTTATGATCTTTTTACCTTAATTGCATTAGAATAAAAATTAATTAAAATTATAAATAAAGTAAATTTTATATCAACAATTAGAAATATGCATCAATAGAGAGAGTTAATCATATTTTGAAGTGTAAAGTGATGAATTCAAACCTTAGTCACATACACTTTTATGTACTCATCATTACCCCACTCGAAGTAGAAGAGAGCCAAATCCTAGACTATAACAGGCAAAAGGTCGTCGAAAGACTACTCATTGTAAACATTTATTTAGCGTGACTCAAGTAACTATGATATAAAAAGGGAAAGACAAGAAAGTGGAAGGACTGACAGAAGAATTCGTGCTTTCACGGGATGCAAATGTGCCTTTTAAAATTTGTGAGGTACCTGATTCGAGGCAATGCTATCTCAACCAAGGTTTTAACATAGTGGGCAAGTGTGGGCTCGAGCTCAATTTAGCCTCTGCGATATGAGGGTCTACCTTAATGAGAAGTACGTTCATAAAAAAGAGATGGTCGTGGTTGCTTGAGTTATGAGCTAAAGAAATAGCTCACTTCAGGGAGGTCCTTGAGTTGGTTAACGTGGCTACCCTCATTTTTACCTCTCCTTTCTTTTAAGAGATCCTAGGACTATGTCTTCTCAGGAAATTTAAAATATTGTAGTTAATGCCCTACACCAGAAAAACTGAACCAATATTACATGTGGATCTCTTTCGATAAATAATGTTGATTTAAGGGCTAATGGATTTATAGATGTGTTTACCATTTCTCATAAACTGGAAAGAGCTATTAAGGCGATGGTACAAAAATTTAACCCCAAGAAGCATCAACAATTTTAAGTAATTGACAATTGTTTTTGAAAGCAAGTTTTAAGGGGCTGTAGTTACCATAAAAAATTTGAACTTCTTGTTGATAATGAGACAGAGGTCAAATGAGACCTTGAGAAATTTTGTTCGAAGATATCATGAGGAGATTATGGATTTAGGAGCATTCCATCATCCCCTAGCTTTGGAGGGGATAAAGAGGGGTCTTTGCAAGAAGCGAGCTTGGTATGCTATCCATCGATGATCTGTAGATAGTTATAAGGCCATTAGGTGTGAATTGTTTGACAAAATTGAAATAAAAGGACAGGTACTGATAAGAATGAAGAAGGATAACTAATTATAAGTAATCATCGAGTGCCAAGTAAAGGGATGGAATAAATTGACAAGGGAACCCAAGAATTTCTTTTAATTTGAGGATAAGAGAGATATCGGTCCACCTAAGTTTTATCTCGAACTAAGAAAAGAGCAAGAACATGCAAAAGCATCCCTGATTAAGGGCCATTCTAGAAGGGTAAATTGGGTTAAAAATTGAGCTTACACCCTCTAAAAGCTCCTTTATAAGAGGTCTATGAGGATGATAAGAGACATAGGTTGCTGATACTCAACCTCAACATATAAAGGCAAGGGTAGCCAGAAGATTAAAAGACAAGTTCTGTGAAATCCATAGAAAATATGGTTATACCAATGATCAATACGAGGAGATAAATGTACTGATCAAGAACAACTACCTTATTAATTATGTAGCAAGGATATAGAGAGTACCTTCAAAGTCAGAGTAGCATTACATAGAGGGCAAAAATCCCTACCCTAGTCAGAGGGCTCTGATTATATCAAGGGGTCCCATTTTAATCACGACATCAAAAAATTCAAGAAAAAACTATGCACACTACTCTCTCCTAAGCCACTCAGTCGATGCTCATGTGATGAATCTATGGGTTGATAAAAAAGCCTAGAATAGCCTCGGTCCTAATAATATTTATGGTTGAAGATGAGTTAGGAGTTTATTACTCATATGATGATATGTTGGTAGTAATAATGAGATTTGTGTCACAATGAGTTAGCAAAGAATTGGTTGACAAAGGCAATTCTGCCTATATTATATTCAAAGATACATTAGATTCTTCAGGAATAGAGGATCTAAAGCTTACTTAGGTGAACTCTACGCACATGTGGTCAAAGATTATTGTATCATCCCTTTGGGATCAATATAGTTACTTGTTACTATAGAAGATAGAACTTATCAAAAAATAACTCTAATACTTTTTCAGGTAGTAGACTTAAAGATGCTCTATTCGATGATTTTAGGGAAACCCTTTCTTTGAAACCCAAAGCACTAGAAAGAGTGCATTATCTAAAAATAAAATTCAGGGCGAAGGAAGGAATATGAGTGGTCAGAGATAACCAAAAGGAAGGTAGGTCCTATTTTACTGTGATCATAAGAAGGATGTATTGCATCTCAAAGAGACCTTTGAAAGTCTAAGATGGAAGAGCAAAACTAGGGGAGGAGGGGCAGACCTCTAGGCTAATCGCAATGTAAGGGGAAGATGCATTCAAATAAGTTCATGAAGAAATCCCAGAGTGCATGAAAGAATTTCCACGTGTGGCCCACCAGAGACTCATTACCAAACTAGTTGAAAATGTAAAGGTAGTGGTTATTGATGAGCGATATCCTGAGAAGATAGCTAAAATTGGTACTCATCTCACTCTTTATTAAAGAAGAAGTTTGGTAGTTATGTTGAAGAGAAATATAAATGTGTTCACATAGAGTTATGAGAAGATACCCAGTATAGACACTAAGGCCATAAATTATCGATTAAAAACTAATCCTGCCTGTAAACTAATAAAGCAGAATATAAGGATCTTCAACTTGAAAAGAAAAAGGGCGATACAGCCACAGGTAGACAAATTGCTTAAGACAAGATTCATTAGGAAAACTAAATATTCTGAGTGGCTTACAAATGTAGTGATGGTTAAAAAAGTCTAACAAAAATTAACAAATATATATTGATTTAATCGATCTAAATAAAGCATGCCCCAAAAATAGTTTTTCAGCGCCCCAAATCGATTGATTAGTTAACTCCACTTTAGAGCATGAGTTGTTAAGCTTTATGGATGCTTTCTTAAGATATAATAAGATATATATGCACCATTTCAATCAAGATAAGAGCTTATTCATCATGGATCGAGGCCTTTATTGTTAAAAGATCATGCTATTTGACCTTAAAAATGTAGAAGCCTCCTTTCAGAAACTAGTGAATTGGGTGCTAAAGATATTGATAGAGAGCATTATGGAAGTGTATATTGATGATATGATTACTAATTCATCAAAGGCCTCAGAATATGTCAGACATCTGGAGAAAACCTTCTTCATGCTCAAAAAATAACATAACGACTGAATCTTAACAAGTGTGTCTTTGGCATTAGATTAGGAAAGTTCTTAGGATTCATGATTAGTGAGAGAGAAATCAAAGACAATCCATAAAAAGTTAGTGCCATCATGAGCCTGAAGACCTTAAAGGAGTTACAAAGCCTAACTAAAAGATTGGTGGCGGCCTTGAGCAGGTTTATTTCTAAATTTACTGACAAGTGTTTTCTTTTCTTTTAGGCTATGAGAAAAGGAAAAGGCATTAGGTGAAATGAAAAATGAGAGAATAGTTTTAAAGAGCTTAAAGCTTACTTAGGATTAATGCTACACCTCGTCGGCCCTGATCAAAGGCATACTTTATTCTAATACCTGATGGTTAACAATCATTCGATCAATTTTATACTATTTAAGGAGGACTTCAAAAAGATTTAAAGACCTATCTATTATACTAGTAAGTCACTCTTGAATACAGAGACAATATACTCACGTCCAAAGAAATTATCTTTAGCCCTGGTAGTCATGGCTAAAAAATTGAGACTTTATTTTCAAGCTCACGCTGTGATAGTTTTCACTGCTCAACCCTTGTGACAAATCTTGCACAAGCCAATCTTATCTAGAAGACTTATCAAATGATTGATCGAGCTCAGTGAATATGACATAGAGTATCACCCTGAAAATGCTATAAAGGGACAAACTTTGATAGATTTTATGATTGAGAGGATGGTCTATCAAACATTCATAATAGTATAACCCACACGAGTCTCTCTAAAGTAGCAACAGATGGTTATGGAAGGCCCAATGGCCCTTTTCTAGCTTGGCTCTTATTGATTGATGGGATTGTAAATATGAATAATAGGGGTACGTGTGAGCCCTGTGTCTAAAATTTAAGGGTAATAAGTTTATTTTCATGGTTTTTTTTGCATGCATATACATAATTAGTAGATTATCGACACACTATTAAGGTTTAATAATTATTTTAGACATTTAGTTTCTTTAAGATTGAATTTTAAAGTTGTAACTGTAGGAACTTGAATGAAATTAAAAATTAATTTCATTTACAAGTATACTCGAATGATATTTTTCAAAATTAGTGGATATAAGACCTAGGTATCAATACTTTGAGAGAAATGTATTAATATGTGTCTATGACTGAGGAAAATATCGATATTTGGACTCGAGTATTGACACTTGTGTACAAAAAGTATGATATACCAGAAAATCCAGGAGATGAAGTATTACGTATGAAAGTATTGATATTTTGTATCCTTACTTTAAAGGGAAAGTATTGATACCTATAGCCTAAATATATACTTAAGGCTCGAGCATCATTATTTATACACGAAAAAGTACAATACATCTGAGATAACAGAAGAAGGATTGAAATGTATGTAAATATCAATACTTACAAGGAAAGTATCGACACGTAGAGACTAAATATAAATGTATTGATGCTTTAAAGGGAATGTATCACTATTTTTTACAGATTTGCATATACCGACTTAATTCTAACATAAAAAATAAAATATCTATCTTATGGAAAGACTATTTTACCGATTGTTAAAATCTTCTTTCCTTCAATCTATCAAGGATAAATTGGTATTTATATAGGCACTATAAAAAGAGATCCAAGTACATAAATCAATCATTTTAACATCACTTTTATTCTTTCTACAAATCCTTCCATCTCTCTCTTTCTCATTTATCTTTAAAATCCAACCAAATCACTCTCCTTTTCTATAGATCCCACTGACTAATCTTTATTTTTCTACCTAAATCAATCCCCTAACAATATTTCTAACTCATATTTAATTTACATTTGTTAATTTGAGAAGGATTTGAGGTTGGAAAGTGTTAAGGTTCTAACTGCTTAGGTCTCACACAGTTAATTAGTAGTTTAGCTTTCTATGTTGCTTTAGAGTTTTGAGTGAGCTTCTAAACTTCAATATAAGTTCAAATTTAAGGATTTAGTACATTTTTATGACTGTGGTTTACTTTGAGTAGAAAGAATTAAAAATCGATTTGGGCTAATATGGATTTAAAAGATATAATTTTCTTAAGAAATAGCTTAATAATCTCAATGAATTCGGTGTTGACTAAGAAAAGTAAAAATACACTCGTGATCATTTCATATGTAGATTACATTTATCATATTAAATATAAGAATAATCAAAATATATAAATACGTATGTTAAGTGATAATACTCGTAAGAGGGATTCTTGAAAGGTGTTGAGGAGTAAGAGTTAATTAGAGAGTGTTCACCCTCCTTATATAGCGAGTGAATTTTATTCGTTTGCTTTTAAAATTCTTATAAATGTGTTTAAACCTAATACTTTTATTATTTTAAGATATTAAAAAGACTGTATGTGAAATATATATGTTTTATGCTTTGAAAAAAAATGATATGGTATGTGATTGATTTGAATGATATTGAAATCGATATATATTATGATAAATAATCTGTTTATATAAAAATAATGATTTCATGGATATGATGCATATATATGGTTATTGTGATATGATATTGTTATGATTAGGATTTAATTTGAGTTATTGATACTAAGCCTGAGGAGGTTATAATCATGAGGGCTAAAATTATAACTATTGAGTTTAATAGCTTAAGGATTGACTGAGTCAGTGGCCATCTTAGATGAGTGGTGCACTTGTGGGGTTAGAATAAGGTAGATGATTATCTCATTGTGATGGAGTGACTCATTAGGTAAGTATGTCGAAGATAGTCACGTGGATTCCCCGTGCTACTTAAGGGCCCAGTTTTTTGGTAGAAAAATATTTCTTGTTTTATAAATAAATTCATTAGAATTATGTAACATATATATGTATTAAATTATGGATTTTATTATAAGGACAGTCACTAACAATTTGGGATTGCTGTTGATCAAAGTAATTACAGAGATTGGATACCCAAACCCTAGGATTGATATATGTAATAAGTCATATTTCTAAATAGATAAAATATTTTTCAAAAAAAATTTTACTAAAATATTTTATTAAAACCATTTTTCCTGAGCTTTTTTATATCTGTTTTATATATTACATCCACTCACTAATTGTTATAATACATCCACTCACTGAATGAACGTTAATGTACTCACACTTTTTCTCTATTCATAGCTGAATTCAAGCTTAGTTGAGGTATTAAAAAGGCAGTGATAGCAATAGGATATTACACTCAAGTATAATTCTTAAACTTAACTAACATCTCATTTCTTATAGTCCATTGGGAGGATTTATAAAGTTTATGTTTACTTTTTTTGTTACAGAAATTGTAAAATCCCTTATATTTATTTATACTTAATTATGTAAAAGAGAGACTATATCACTTTATAGTTTTAAATTATCATATCACTGATGTGAGCCTTATGTCTATAACCTAAGGATATAACTATAATTTTATCTTTTTATTGCACATGCATTTACCCCCATTCCATACACTGTTAACATTTCAACACAGTTTCATATTTATTTTAGAGATTTGAGTTTGTTAAGATAGAGTTTTGAGGTCGTGAATACAGAGACCTCAACGTAATTAAAAGTAATTTTTATTTTGAGTGGGACCCCAATAATATTTTTCAAATCAGGGAGAACTCAAGTTAAAAATTTCATTTTTGGAGGGTTCGGTCTATTGAATGGGTGATTTATTCGATCAATATTTTGGTAACTTCCTAGAAAATTTATGGTAATTTATTCGTTCGAATGAATAGGAAGACTCGTTCGATCGAATAAGTTATTTGTTCAATCGAAGTGTTGGTTTGTTCAAACGAAGAAGGATTCGTTCGATTGATAAATTGAAAGTCCCTTGACTTTTTGGGACGTCAAAGGATTCGTTCGAACGAACTTCAACTCGTTCGACCAAAGGGGGCAGTTCATTCGAACAAACTGCAATTTGTTCAAATGAATCAACATGAAATGATGATTTTGTCCTTTTTTAGAAGCTTCTCCTTTAGAAGAGCGAAATGATAATTTCACCTTCAAGTTTATAAAAGGGGACCGAGCTTTAATTTTTCCCGTTCTTCTCATTTCCTTATCTTTTTCTCTCCCTTTCATGTTCTCTAAACTCTCTTCACCTCCCACCCAAATCTTTGTCGCATTTTTAATTTCTTTTAACCTGCTAATCACTTTCCTCGTGACTAACTACTCGAGAGTATCAATTTGGCGAAAGAAGTGAAGAGAACAAAAAGTGTACCTAGGGTTTTCTTCGTAAAATTTATGGTTTTCTGACTTTCGAGTGAATTGAAGAAAATCGACCATACCACAAGGCTCGTAGCGTCATTCTTAACTAGTCTGCATATTTTATTTTGTATTTTAGCCAATTTTTGTGATATGGGTTTTACTGTACATTCGTATGGATTTTGATAGATTTATCACTCACATTTTAGTTTGTACGTGTTTTTGAATTATTGTGAAGTTAAGAAAGTTGTCAGAAGTTAGAAATATAAATTTGAAAAAAATAGGTGAATGTGAACAGTAATCAAGATTACTATTTTGATGAGCGTATGGGGTTTGTAGGTCTAAATTACAAAATCAAACTGAATTATGCTAGTATAGCTGATGTGAGTTTGTAATAGAAATGTATGGGTAATTAGATAGATAATGAGGGTTTTAGTCGGTTTTGCATATTATCCGATTTTAGAAAAACCTAAGGTTAGCATGCACTGTATACATATGAGTTTATTTGAGGTTTAGAATATGTATTAATATATTTTTGGCGTATGTGATTAGGCGACACAGCACGGGCGAGGAACCCGCATACTAAACCAAGAAACGAGGGGAACTAGGGAGTTTATACCCTCCCTAAGTTATGAGTGGACTTATTCTGTTTTGTTATTTATTTATTTAAAATCTTGTTTTTCATAAATATAATGATATGTGAATACTTTATAAGTGTTTTTACTTATTATTCCTATTTGTGTGAAAATGCATATTTGTACGCTCTATATGGATTTGAAATGGATTTAGTATTACTTGATGTATATGTTTTTATATGGTGATATGGCCTGTCAGCCAACTTTCATGTTTGTTATGCAATGATACGGTCAGTGGGCCATGTTTTTGTGATTTGTGTATGGTGATAGGCTAGTGGGCTAAGTTTTTATATGTATTTTGTATATTAGTGATAACGACCATAAGAGCCGGGTTATTTAATGTAGCTATAGGGTGGTAGCCTGAAAAAGTGTTCACTCGGATGTGGACCTCCAAGTGAGTATTATATGTGGTAGTCTAAGGACGACTTAGGAGAGAGGTCGCTTAGGTGAATGGAGGCTGCACAGGTGGGATTGTTATATGATGATTGTGATATTATGAGGGAGATGTGATTTAACCACCTGTGAGTCTCATCAAGTTACTCATGGATGTCACCCCGTGGATGCTCAAGACGAACGTCAGTGGTGGACATGCTTTCTGAAAAATCATACAAATTTTATTTCTTATATATAAAACTATATTTTATAAAATAACATGATTTTATTACATATAAAACTCACTGATGATCTCGGAATGCCCAGGGCCAGGGTAATCTTCGAGAAAGGCAGTCAGCCGAATAACCTTTAATACAGGATTTGAGGTTTTAAACTAAAAGAAATATTTATTATTTTTATCGAACTGTTTGTAATATATTTTGAATGCGCTTTCTTATATATAAATAAAATTTTAATTATTTATTTATGTTTACTTTCACTCACAGAGTATACTCGTATACTCACCCCTCACTCTCCAGTTTTAGGTCCAGGTTGTAAGCAAGTGCTCGAGGGTGGTGATTCTTCCAGGTTGAAAGGATCTCAAGTATATTTTCGCAAATCGACTCACTTAGAGAAGTCTTAGTCTACTGGAGCTGCTCTGTGATTTAAATTTGTAATTTTGTTTATGTAATGAAAACAAATGTATAACCATTTGGATATTGTTTTGATTTGATTAAGATTTAATACTTTTATACTTTGATGATTGGTTTGTAGAAAAAGATTAAAATATTCTCTATAAAAGTGCTTGTTGTTTCTTGAAATGATTCGAAGTTTAGGTGTTAAGTTGGATTTATTTTAGAAGTGTTACATATTGTTTTGAAATACATTTTTGTAAAGGCTTTAAGGGCTCACAGAGTGTGTTTTGATGATTGGATACATTTTGGGGAGCCTGTAGTAGTTGTCACATATCGGACCTACAGGTTGGGGTGTGACAACTGATGTATGGCTTTTATTATTAAAAATGTTTGAGACCTCTTTTAAAGACGATTTAAAATGATTTGATATCATATGTTTTTTAAGGTGATGATGATGTATGTTTTGCATTGATGCAGATGATATTGATTTAAGATATTTTTAGATATTATAAAGTTTTTAAGAATTGATTGTGATTGAAAGAAGTTTAAGAGTTTGGATGGTATATATTGGATGTATTTAATGTTTTTATAAAAATAAGTATTATACTAGTCTTATAGATTCTTAGTACGTGTTCTGAATATAAAGAATACATACTAGAAATCTATGACAGTTGTTACTTGTGAGCCCCATAGTTAAGGTCGTGACAGTACGAGCATCATCTTAGTTGGACCTAAGGGTAAGGAGATCATGTGTGCCATCAATTTTGATTTTTCTATATCCAATAATGAGACATAGTACGAGGCTTTATTGGTAGGATTAAACCCAACTTGTAAAATTAGGACACGAGTTTTAATAGTAAAAGGTAATTCATAGCTTATTATGAATAAAGTAAATGGGCTGTACCAAACTCAAGAAGAGAATATGTGTCATGCCCCAACCCTAGAAAATCAGGCTCATGACAATTGTCGCAAGCCTATGAAATGCATTAGATTGATTATAATACATTCCAAGATAAGCAAGATATTGAAACCTATTTACATCTTTATTTATACATTAAAACATTTGATATGTAGATCTTTAAAAAATCACTCATTTTAACATTTCAAATACTCTAAATGCAATTCAAAATTTTTTCAATAAATCCTTGTGATAGAATAATCACTATAATAGGTACTTGGTCGAGTATAATAGAGAAGAAAAATCTAAATTTTCTTATTATAATTGTTCTATTCAGTGGACTATACTACTAAAATATAAGTCAAATATCTAAAAATATCATTGAAATCTATGATCAGTTATTCTATGGCAGTACACAACTACGCTAACCTGAAATGGGGGAGTGAGGGGTGAGCATTTGAGAAAATATTCAATGAGCAGATAATTAAATATAATAATAAAATGAAATCTATAAATAGAATGTCATAAAAATTTTAAACATGAAAATCTTTCATTTGGCCTGTAGGATCTCATCCACTCTATTTTGAGCTATATGACTGATCCGTAACCAGTAGGGGTATGTATATCCATATTGGTGTATAAGTAGCATTTAATATAATATGAGAATGTTGGATCCTATCTATCTTATCTTGGATTGTATGGTCAATCCTCATTCTTGGGTCTATTGGATTTCACCCACTCTACTTCGAGTTGTATGACCAATCCTCATTCCTAGGTCTATTGGATTCTACCCACTCTACTTTGAGCTGTATGGCTAATCGTCACCCACATAAAATCAAAAACAACAGCACACAAGACTGTAAACCCAATATCGATGGGCTCATAAGGCCAAATCTATCAAACTAAGACATACAAGGTCAAAATCATCATCAATGGCTCATAGGGGTAAAATAGTAAAACCAATCTCGACGATGCGCAAGGCCAAAAATAATATATAATGTGTGAAACCGGTTCTTAATATTATGGGCATAATAGTAAATCCCTCAAGAGTGTTCGTGCATGTCTTCATGGTTAGATTGTGTATGAGAGGGTATGAACTTGATGAATATATCTTGGATAAGATTATGGTGTTGGTTATGAGCTTTTAAGAAAGATCTGGATTTTTGACCTCAAAATCATCTCTAATTGAAAAAAAGTTCCTTTTGTAGAGCTCGGAGAGAGCTTCGTTTTGATATATTATGGGTTCCGAGCGGATATCTGAGCTAAAAGTTATGGCCAATTGAAGTTGTAGTCCTCGGAAGGAGG
>JAVXUL010105578.1:0-19062 GCA_035590515.1 Trichilia minutiflora | reverse complement strand
TATTTAACAATTAAATAAAATTATCCGGACAATTTACATACATTCAATATTCATGTGCATGAAAAATAAAGGAAGCATCTAATGTATGTAAATAAGGAACAGTTTCTTTCATTAATAAAGTTCAGGTTTATACAATATCAAAAGCCCTGAAACCGATAACACGAATGGTTTCTAGGGCATATTCACTAACACTAACGTCGTTCGAGGTAGATGCCTTTAAAGAAGAATGTGAGGCATACAATAAATAGCACGAGAATAATTAATGTGCTAGACTTTATATTTTAGCTTCTATTAATAGACAGCTACAGACAAAGCAAGAAAATGTCTTGTTCGTCTATAATATCTTTATTGCCTTACAAGAGTTATATGGTAAAAATTCTAGGATACTAAAATATGAGATGTGTACAACCCTTTTTAAAATGAAGTTCAAAGAGGGTATCAATTTATTGATTATATTATAAAGATGATCAATATCATTAGACAGTTGGCTGCGTGGGATGTAATCATGACTGACTAGCTCAAGATGAATTTGATTATACAATCTCTCCTTTCTAAATATAAAAGGTTTATAACTAATTATAATCTTAATAGGATTGAGCTTACTTTATCTGAGTTGCTCAATGAGTTTCTTAAGTAGTGCAAATAAAATAACAGGGGTAAGAGATATAAAGATATTTCTATAACCACATATAATAGGACTGAAAAATGGCTAAAATACCCATCTCAACGAAGTCCAAAAGTTAACCCTAAGAAAAAGAAAGCTAAAAAGGCTTACCCCAAAACTCGCAAACCCAAAGAAAAATATTTTCATTGTAAAGAAGACGGGCACTGGAAGAGAAATTACTCTTAGTATCTCAATAGTCATAAAAAGACTAAGAGAGGTATGTATAGCTGTTTTATAATTGAATATGAATTAATTGTTAGTTCTGATGTTCATTCATGGGTTATAAATTTAGCAATTACTTTTCATATTTGTGTCTCTATACAGGCAATACAGAATAGTTTTTCATTGTCACACGATGAGATCATTTTACAAATGACTAATAGAGCAATTGTTGTTATAAAGACCATTGAAACATGCAAGATGAGACTCACGTCGAGAAAAAATTTGAGATTAGAGCAAGTATTATACTTTGCTTCAACTACTAAAGACATTATTTTTATTTTTATATTATATAATAATAATTATTCTATATAGTTTAAATGAATATTTGATACATTTTAAAAATATATTGATTGATAAAGCTAAAAATACAAATAGTTTGTATGTTCTTGAATTGAGTAATAGTTATTCAATTTTTTCCATCACTAATAAGAGAACTCGAATAAAAACAAATTCTAAATATTTGTGACATCAAAGATTGGGTCATATCAGAGATAAACGACTGGCTCAGAGTACATATAGTAGAATTTTAAGCTCATAAATCCTATCCAACATATGATTCATGTCTTCGAGAAAAAAAATGACTAAATATTGCTTAAGAATAAAGATGAAAGGGTTAAAGAACTATTAAAACTAGTATATATGGATATATGTGAACTATTTAATACTGTGGTCAGAGGAAGATTTGAATATTTCATTACCTTTATTGATGATATGTCTAGATATGAGTATATGTATGTAATAAAATACAAATTTTTTAAAAGAATTTAAGAGCGAAGTTGAAAAATAGACAGGAAAGAGTATTAAGATTCTACGATCGGTTCGTGAAGGTAAATACTTGAGTACTAAGTTTTAGGAGTTCTTAAAAGAGAATAAAATTATTCTATAAATGACTCTTCTATATACACCTCAACTTAGTAGTATATAAGAAAAGAGGAATCATACCTTATTAGATGTGATGCTATCGATGATTAGTTTTATAGATTTACCATTATATTTGTGGGGATATGATTTGCTAGCTGCTATGTATATTCTAAATAAAATCTTATCAAAATTAGTTCAAAAGACTTCATATGAGATATGGAGTGAAAAAAAATCCAACTTTAATTATATAAGAATTTGGGGTTGTCTGGTGTATGTTAAGCATATTAGATTTGATAAACTTGATATCAAATCAAAGATGGATTGGTTTATTTGATATTCTAAAGATGGTTTAAAGTATTACTTCAATATTTCTTATAATCAAAGAGTTTTGATTAGTAGGAATGCATATTTCTTAAATAAAGAATTTCTTAAAGAAGGTGATGTAGTAAGAGATCAAGTTAAAGGAAGAGTCCTTAACAACTCGAACCGATAATACTGATGTTGAAATGTCCAAAAGATATATTGATTTCTTAGTGAGCAGGATTTTAAATTCTATCTAATAAGAGAGGCGGATCACAACGATGATTCAAGAACTTACGAAGAAGCTATCTTGAATAGAGATTTAAAATAACGGCTAGATGCATTGAATTCTGAAATAGAATCATTGTAGATTAACTATATCTGGACACTTTATAATGCTCTAGAAGGAATTATTTCTACTGTTTATAAATAAATCATTAAGAGAAAGATTGTTAAGACTGAATAGATGGAGATCTATCAGCTCAACTTGTTGTAAAAGGTTATACTTAAAAATAAGAATTAGATTATGAGGAGATCTTTTTGTCTGTAGCTATGATTGAGTCTATTGGGATAATGTTAGCCATAATTGTATACTATGATTATGAAATTTAGCAGATAGATGTTAAGACAATATATCTCAATGGTTTAAGAAAAATTTATCTATGAAACAGTCTGTTGGTTTTGTATCATTCGCTAAGTCAAATCAGAGATACAAGTTATATCAATTTATTTATGAATTGAAGTAAGTCTCTAGGAGTTAGAACATCTGATTTGAAGAGACAATCAAATCATTTGTTTTTATCAAGAATTTGAATAAGCCTTATGTTTATAAGTGGATTAAGGATCATGTCATTATATTTCTGATATTATATATAGATGACATATTATTGATGGGTAATAATGTTGGTATAATGACCAATATAAAAAATTTGTTATCCAGAATATGCTTCATAAAATTTAGAAGATGCAACTTATATTCTTGGTATTCGTATCTATAAAAATAGAGCAAAGAATGTAATTGGATTATCCTAAAAATTATATATATAAAAAATATTAAATAGATTCAATATGTATAACTTTAAGAGAGATTTCTTACCCTTTAATCATGGTCTTCATCTTTCAAAAGATATGAATTCAAAGATCAATAAAAAGCGATAACAAATATGTGGTGTGCCTTATACTTCAATTATAGGCAACTTAATGTATACTATACCATATATAAGACTTGATATAACTTATACTATAAGTGTTACTAGCAGATACCAGATCAATCCTGAAGAGAAACATTAGTTAACAGTGAAAATAATCCTTAAGTATTTGAGAAAGACGAAGGATTTAATTCTGAGTTATGAATCTCAAGAGTTAAACATATATAAATATTTAGACTCAGATTTCTATCAGATGTGAATCATAGAAAATCTATATTTAGATTTATTTTTTTGTGTAATAGAGGTGTTGTAAATTGAAAGAGTTTCAAACAGACAAGAACAACTAACTTCATTACAGAAGTTGAATATATTACTGCTTCAAAAGTTAAAAAAAGGTTGTTAAATGTGAAAGTTTATGGCAAAGCTTGGTTTAACTTTGGACATGATTTTTTCGATAAGTACGTCCTATAACAATATTAAGGATATTGCACAAGCCAAGAAACTGAGAAAATACTAGAAGTCTAAAATTATTTAACGAAAATATAATATTTTTAAAAAATTTATTATTGCTAGAGAGATTATTATACAAAAGATATCTTTAATAAATAATATATATGACCTATTCACCAAAATGATGATATTGAAGTAGCTGGATCATTATCTTAAAAAGATAAATATGAGATACAGCAATGAATAACTTTAGTATAAGTGGGAGTTATTGACGTTGTATACCTTAAAAACTATTCTATTATTGATTTTAGGGTATTTTTATTGTATTATTGTTTATATGTACTATACATATAATTAATAAAAAATTATTTTTTTCATATATGTAGACTGCTTCTTTTGTTCAATCATACTAATAAATAAAGTATAAATATAAATGTCTAAATAATAATGATTATCAAATTAGTTTCTTATGAATAGAATATCGACTAGGTATCGATATTTTATAGTAAGCAAACTGAATATCTTTGGTGAATATCATAAAATGATATTAATACAAATGACAATGAGAGTTATATTCCTAAAACATTAGTATGGACTAACAATTAATGAACTATTTTTCGAGCATTTAGAATTGATGAATCTCACAAAATATATGTAGTCAATGATTCGTCATTTGATTATACTAGTGTCCGAAGTAATCCTTTAATTTGAGACATCATAGTCATTATCCGATATAAATGCATATGGTTCATATAGTGTATAAATACAAGACTAATCATGTCTTATATAAAAAAACTAATTTGATTATGTGTTATTAATATTGAGATGCAAATGACTGTCGATAAAGGATTCATGAACTTGATAGATTGGATTTGAATTTGAATTCTCTGTCAAACATTGATAAACACTTAAAACCTAACCTAGACAGGAAATAATGAAAGTCATAAGAAAGAGTTTGTGATGAAAAATTCAACACATATTGATTGATAGTCTATATAGTTCAAGGTTTTAATATTCAGTGAATTCTTACTTAGTTGGGATTAGACAACAGAGGGATATAACCCATATATTATATATAATCAAAAGTAAAATAATTTGATAAAGATTTTTTTCATTATGATTTAGAGATTATAACATATTATTATTTATTAATAATAGTTGTAGAGTATTCAAAGACCACGAAATGGGATCGATGAGATTAATTCTGGCTCATGATTAACCCATAATGAAAGCGAGAGGTTACATTAAAAGTCTTATGTACGGATTTATTTTAAGAGAAAATAAATATTATTCATAAGAGAACTAGTACTCTCGAAGATAATATTTGACTGAAAAGTATAAATAATTTATACGTTATGTAGTTTAACGGACAATCGAGAGCTAAACTACCTAAATATTAGGAACCTATTTGTAACTTAGTATAAGTTATAAGATTTCATTAATATTATTGAATGTTAATAGACATAAACATAATTTTATAAAGCTTGTTTGACAAAACTTAAAAAATGATAGAATTAAAGAGTTTAATCAATGACATTCTTGTCAAATAAATAATGTCTATATATAGGTTGAACTCTCAAAATTAGTTATTTATCAATAACTATTGAAAGTGGTTACATTATCACTCTTGAAATCAAAAGTTACTAAACTACTGAAATCAGTTATATTATCACTCTAAAAATCATTCTCTAACTACACATTCGAACTCAATCTTATTCTCAGCACTTAAACTCAATTTCTAATATCAACTCAACTCTCAAAATCAGTTTTATTATCACAAGTTTGAGAGTGACAGTTCATTTTTGGAGGTTCATTTTTTTATTATGAATGTTTTTCCAACTACAAAAAATGACACTTTTACAGTTAATCCGTTTGTTTTTTCACATTCAAATTCTTACACAACATCTAAACTCTTATATACAGTTCATTTTGTTAAAGATTAAAAATTTTGTACAAATAATTTAAAGAGTTCAAATGAGAACGAAACTCACATTTTTTTTTAAGTTAAAACACCTCGTAGCTATACCATCATCCATTGGATTATGCCACTAAAAATGACTTCTATGTATTAGTTGTTGAGGTCAAGAGAGTGAGAGAGAAACATAGAAAAGTGTAAAACCAAAACAATGTAAATTTGAGTTTTGATTTGATTTTGTTGGGAAAATATTCCCAGGAAATTAATAAAAGAGATTTTAAACAACTAAATAACAAAACAAAATAACAAAACAAAAATAACAAGACACCAATGTTTACGTGGTTCGGTCAAAATGACCTACGTCCACGGATGAAGGCGAGCAAAATATTTTATTATCTCTCAACAGGAGAATACAAAATTTAGGAGAGTACTCCTAAACTCACAAACAAAAGAGAGCACAAAACTTTAAACTGAAAGGGCCCGAATTAATTTCAAGGACCCAAAGACTTATAGGCCTAATTTTATAAAAGATCCAAAGCCCAAAACTCTCTATTATCTCACTCTACTTAAAACCCAACATCCCCCTCTTATTTATAGGCTAAAGAAGGGGAGTAGAACAATTAACTAGACAATGTGGGATGAATACAAAGCACCAATCCCTAACAGATTTGATCTAAAGGTTATGCAGACAAATTTGTCCAAACATTATATTTTTAATTGAATTTGAAATATTTTCTTGCATACGCTCAATTTTGAAATTAAAGGTAAAAAAGTGGTCATCCTTGTCAATTTTCCTTCGGAAAATATGGAAGGGTTGAAGCGAATTGTTTATATAACTAGACTTGCCAGAGTAAACAAATGATAGGAAGCCAAGTGGGTTGTTGGCGTTTTTCTGCAACTCATATACAATAATGCTCAAAATACAAAGTATTTATAGTTTCTTTGTTCTTCATTTGTTCTTTTTCATCATTTCCCTTCAGCAAGATCTTGTGTGTTGGCTCTTATGCTCTTACATCTATATATTCTAGGAATCTCTGATAAAAACTAGAGGAGCAAGTGTTAAATTTCGGAGATTCGAAACATGAATAAAAAGTCGATGCCATATGATAAAGAAACGACTTTCTGTTTGGTGAAAATTAAAAAGGTAAAGGCTACTCTCAACTTGGCTCAATCAAGAGGATTCGAGCAGAACATTTGTGTGTTTGTTTTGAGTATTGATCTTCAACCTATGCGAATTGATCTGGAAATGCGGAAGTTCAGTTCACTCTAACGAGTTGTCAACAACCTTACTAGAAAATTTAGAATTCAAGCAGAAGAATGCTCTAAAATTTTGAAATGAGAAAAGAAAGCAAACAAAGAATACTAAAAAATTCAGAGAAAACTGTGTGAAGCCCACAGAAGGTACGTATCCTTAATATTCAATGAGCGATCAATTATTAAATAATTATTCTCAAAATAGGTGATTGATGAACAATTCTACAGCACCAAAGAGTTTGTCTTGTAAGAGCGACTTAGATGGCTACATAACCTAAAGAGTTTATACGCCTAGCACCGGGAACTGATACTTTGATGGGATTGCTGTGAACCTTGAAAGCTAGTCTCCCACTTGGCGAGGGAATTGGTGTTGGAATCCTATCTCAACTCCTGGAAGGGAACTACTAGCTAACTTATGAAAGGAATTCTTCCATTCGCATTGGACTTAGAGCTCCTCAAGCTAGATAGATTCTTACAATACGAATAAATAAGCCTATAAAAAATGAGAAATCGAATTCTCCTCACATTCTCTTTACGCTTCTGGCTTCTCTCTTTATTTTTAAACCGTTCCGAGTCTTTTTGGGATAACTCCGCTTGTCAGCTCTAGTTAAGCTGTTCTTCTCTTTTCGGGATGATTCCGTTCTCTAGTTAAGCTGTTCTCAATTCTTTTTGGGATAATTCTGTTAAATTGAGCGTCTTAGAGTTATACGCCTGCTGATTTTTCTTTGATATTGAGGTAGTCAAAGTTCAAGGATAACGATATAAGTGCAAGAGAAGATTAATCGACAGTCTCTCGAATGTTTGATTGAAAAGTTGAAAAATTGCCACACTAACCAATTGAGCTTGAAGATATTGGCCATACTTAACATAAATTTTGAAGTGTTGGCCTAAAGGCAAATTTTCGGCATCAACAAAATCTATAATTGATTTCACTAACTAGAATTATAAGATTATACTCTGAGAAACAATTTGGTCTTTTTTTCTCAGCTCAGGCTCTTTATAGACAAGTTTAATCAACTCTTCAATGGAAAAATGGAAAACACCCCTAGTGTAACTCACTTGCATATACACCAAACTAACTGAGCTACTCCAGTTCGTTACACCAAACTTATCTCGAGAATGAATTTGTAATCATCCTTCACAGTTTGCATCGTTAACATAGTTTTTGTACGAATTCTGGAAGGCAGCAGTTTCAGAAATATGAATTTGGTTGATATCAGATGCCAAAGATTTCACCAGGCTTATTTCCAGGGATATATATTGAATGCAACCGAGGGAAATGGTATGTCTTTAATTTAGAAATTATAACCAGCCATATTGGAAAACTGATGTATGAAGAATGCGTCAGCTGCGTATTACGTATATTAATGGGACCGGTAACACAATTTTTTATTTGTTTTTATTCTTAAAGAATTCTTTGGACAGCTGGCTAGTGTGATCAGATTGGCTTTCAGCTATTATTTGCGTTTCAAACTGTTGCAATTTACTTATTGATAATGTCGTTAATTAAACAAAGTTGGGATTAAGTCATTATCTATTATGATGAGAAAACTGATACCAAGACCCATGATCATGATCATCGCTCCTTTTTTTCAAGGCATCGTATGCCTATTGGCATATTTGTGGCTGAAATTTTGTTGGATGATGACAAAAGATAAAGAATTAGATTCGCCATTATCGTTGTGGAACAAAAGAAAAGTGGGAAAGGTCTATAAAATGCTGCTTCCATCACTTTCTTTTGACTTGTAGTTGAGAAGGTAGCTAACAAATAAAATAAGGGGCTATGTCTATATGCTCCCAAGCAGCGGCAGTATGGTGGGACACAAAATCCGAGGTTTACCATTCTCCCATGTCAAAAATGCATAGAATGCCCACCGTTCTCAACGAGGTTCCCTGCTACCCTGGTGTGCACAAGATCTTCAAGAATTAGTACACCTATCGAGAAGAACAAGAGACTCAACAGGAACAGCAGAAGAAGAAATCTCCCCCTAAGGCTCAAAAGAAGGTTAAAATGAGTAAGCATGTTCAAGTTGTTGAAAGTTCTAATAATGTTGAGAACTGTGAGGTTCATGAAGAAAGCATTGACATTGAAGTTGATGGATTCATCGAAAGGAAGAAATATTCATTTACTAAATAGTCATGTCAACTTTAAATAAAATGCCAACCTTCAGAATCTGTTGCAACACTGGATGTTCAAGTTTTACAGTGAGCAGATTGTATCAAACTTCATGACTCTTGATAATCTCTGATATTGGCATTTTTGGATTAAAAATTTAAATTAGTAGTTAAAAATGATGCTTTGAGCTTTACTGGTCCGGGTCCATGAACTACCTATGCACATTTCAAAGGGAATCATTCTTTTCAACATTATATCTTATGCAAACTGCTATATCCATTTCCTAGTATTACCAAATAATTGGCTCCCTGCAATCAAATGTCCTATACTTAATTATTTTAATTTAGCTTCTTGCAATTCACTTGGTCACCCCATAAATTTTGGATTTTACTTTTTAAGAATGGTAAACTAATTCTAAGATTCCATTATTTTTCATCACATTCACGTCTGTTTAACAGAATTCTCTTACATTCTCTTTATATTGATTGAAATGACAAAAGATAGAGAACTATTTGCAAGTGCAACCATATCATTTACGAATAAAAGAAAATTAATTAATATAAGCTTACAGAACACAATGGAACTTAGATAAGCAATTTAATCAGTGGCTGTGAGCTAATATAACAAATTTACAAAGACGCTATGTATGAAGTTCGTCATGGGCAACGTCATTGAGGTGCCACAAACCTAAAACTCTTCTATGTTCTCTCTGCAGCAACTTAAGATTTAAAATTCTGTATTATCTGAAACTTACCTTTTTCAGGACATATTCAGTTTATACTTGCAGTAATAAGCATTTATTCATGCTAGCTATTGAAGAAATATTCATATTCTAATGAATTATGCGTGTGCACACACGTGTGTACTGTGTGACAATCCTCCATAACCGAAAGAATCGGAGGAAAATTGTTATTGCTAATAATAATATGCTACTGATCAGGTTGCACTAGCCAAAATTGAGTATCATCGTCTTCCGGAACTTCACTCATTAAATCTTCTCGAAGACACGATTAAACAAATTTCTAAGGCTATTCTTACTCTCTCTTCGCCGCTTGCGGGCCTGACCAGAATCATGTTCTATCCTGGAAAACGGATTATCCAACACTAGGCCTGCCTCTAACCTCTTGGTTATTGTCACAATCTCGTACGAGTCACATAGCGATTGGCCGAAATCCCAATTTGCACTAGCTGATGGCAACTTGTTCATTGCTTGTAGCTTGAATCTTGACGGCTGACTTTTGAAATTTTTTCGATGTGCATCGATCTCATTGGTTGACCGAGAGCTTGAGCCTGCAGAATGACCGTAGCAGGCTTGTGCCACAGCCTTGAGGAGTTCAAGTTGTTGTTGATCATCTCGAGGTTGAAACTTTAGCTTTTTCGTCATGGGATTTTTTTCTGGGAAAGTCCTGTTGGAGCCATGTTGATATCTTAGGCAAATTAGAGCCTCACATTCTTGTTCTTATGTATTGGCATGTGGATAAGTCCCGTGTAGGATGAAGAAAATTTTGTTTGCTACCCTCTTAACTTTTCAATTATTGTGTGGACATGAATTATTTCCCACCTCTGTCTGTCTATTGTACATCTGTTTCAATTATACATGGACTATTACCGCCCGTAGAAATCGAAAAGGTAGATTCTAGAGTAGTAAATTTATTAACCATAAATATTTTCATTAAACAAAAATATATGTTTATAAAAAGATAATTATAAATAAAAATATTATTAAGAAGAATTAAGACTATTTTATGAAAAAAGACACCCCGTAACTTGTTAAACACATTTTCAATAAATTTTTTATTCATAAAATATAGCATTGAACCGGTTCATCCGTTTGGCCACTTAACTGGCTTGATTCTATTTCCAGTGAGATTGATATGCATTTGTATTTGAAATATTTGTTATATTATTATTAGTAACTGGCACTTATACATAGGTGGAAGTCGATCGGGCTATACTACCATGACAATAAGTTGTCTTGCCGTGCCAATAAGTGTAATTTAATTTTTATGTGTAATATTCGTGGTGCGACAAAATATTATCGTCCCACCACAAGTTCAAGCCTATGCGTGCTGCGCTATAAGTGGAATTCAATTCTAATATGCACATATTGTGGCATGATAAAACGTTGTTGTGCTGCAATAGCTGCAAGCTAATGTTGGGCGCGGCAACAAAGAGGTGGAATCTATTTATGATGTGTACCAAGAGCATAACCTCAACAATTTGGATTATCAGAACTACCAACGCAAACATGGTGAAAACATATATCAAATATATAGTTGCAACTTGCAATGCATAGTTTTGGCGTTTTTCAAATTATCAATGGTCAAGCATGAATTTTCTGTATATAGACATTTTAACAGTTAAAAATTAATTTCATTTATGTAATTAATGTATTTATTAATACATTTTAATTAATACACATATAAAATTTAAAATAATTCTTAAATTTCTTAAATCAGTATATAAAATAAAAAAATTAAATATGTTTTATAATACAAAAACAATAAAAAATATTTTGTCATCTTTATATAAAAACATAGTCAATTGAATATATAGGATTAACAAAAAAATATTATTTAAACCTTTAAAATTTGATTAAAAGAATATTTTTGTCTTATTAAGTTAAAAAAACACTCAATTTTCTCTTTGTCTATGATATTTTTCTATTTTGGATATTTTTTAATATTATATTATAAAAGCTAACCTTATCATCGCATAAATTGTATCATTTAAAATTCGATAATACCAATAAAAGTCTAATTATTTGGATTAAACAAGTTAAAAATCGACAAATATAAGTTAAAATGGGTATTTTTTTGACTTAATATGATTAAAATATTTTTTAACTAAATTTTAGGGGGCTAAATATTACTATCCTAATTAATATTAATTTTCATTAACACTATATATCTTAAATTTGTATCTCAAATTTATTATTGTAAATGGTGTAATATTTATTAAATAAGAAAAAATAACTGGAGATTTCTAAAATTTGATTAAATGGGCAATTTAATTTTATAAGTTTCAAATATACTATGATACATTCATAAAATTATTGAAAGGAATATTTTCTTTTTAAGTTATTATTACCATTTAACCCTTATCTAATAGATTATAAAAATACAAAAAAAATTCATCTCTTTTTAATTTTTTTATTTAATAAAAATTTTAAAATTTATAATCATGATAAATTTTTAAGAAAAGAGAAATATAGAAAAAAAAATTATGAACTTTGACTAATGTAAAAAAATAGAAAGAATTAAAAAGTAAAAAAAATTCTTAAAAATTTATTAGTGAAGAGTCATAATGGTAATTCTAATAATTCTTTAGCAACAAGCAGATAGGAAAAGTATTGGAATACGTTTGAAATTTATAGCACTAAAGTGTAATACTAATTTTTAATGATTTCTTGATGAAAAGTTACAAGTTCTTTAACATTTTTTATGGATAATTGCTTCATAATTTTGGTCAAATTGGTCTCATTTTATCCTTTTTCATAGACAATTATTGTTTCATCAATATATTATATTTGTGTTAAAGAATAAATTTTTTACCATAAAAATGAAAAAATGTTCAACACTTTAATATATAAAAAAAAGACCATTTTATTCTTTAAAAAATTAAAATTATTCAAATATTAAATTTGTTACGTAGATCTTACGTATGGCTTTAGGGGACCATGACACCTAAGGCCTTGATAAAATCTTCAAATAAAATATACTTATCTTATTTATATATATGTTCGAACAGGAATCATATCAAATTCCCTCACCTTGTGCAAGAAACCATATATGTTGTGAAGCCTCACATACCACAGCACCTCTATAAACAATTGCTTGAAGTTGCCGAAGCATGTGAGGTTAGAAACAAAAATATTTCCCTTCTTACTAACTTTTGCACTTCATTCTGAAGTCTAAAATGAATAAAAGAAGCGATTTTATTTTTACTGATCATTTTGACTTTTATGTTTTCCTCTACAGGGTTTGAGTGGAAGAGCGTTTAGAAAACTTCCATTCTTGACCCATTCAACTCTTGCCAATCCTCACAGTCGTGATCCTTGGAAGTTCTTGCTTACTATAATAGATACGGCTAGAAGGGAGCGTTCTGAGTTACCTCGCTGAATTTACGGTTTCTCCGTGTGGAAGACGCTTAATGCTTCAATAATTGGGCTGTCATTTCATGTGATTGGTGTGTATCAATGGAATCAAATATGGTGTTTATTTGAAAAGCTGGTGACGAGGCCATAACCCAACATGAGATGACAACAGGGGTGAGAAACTGCCTGTACGCCCTGTGTTTGTCTTCAACTATTTTGAAGTCAGATAGATGTCACCGATCCATCAAGTAGCTGGAGTTATCACTTTGCATATGCCTGCATGCGAACTGATGATGTCCCTGTAGAAAGAATGATACTGTAGCTTTTAAGATATAAGAAATATATTGAGAAATACAATAGGCAACTGTGGCTGACGCTTCCTTTTTGCCGTTACTTGCTGGAAAAAAAATAATAATAAATGGATAAAGACAAATATTTTATGTTTTTAAAAATGTTATATATCCGCTTATTAGTATATTTATAATAAATATTTTCTTATAATTTTACAAAATATTATTTATTTTTATCAGAATATTTATAATAAATATTTTATTTTTATAATTTCGAAAAATAATTGTTGATATAAAAAGTTGGTGCCTCCTCAATTTCGAGCATCAACTGATTTTCTCTTCTTATTTCTTAATCCGAAACTATAAAACAATAGAAATCTCAGGGATAAAACCGATTTTCCGACAAAAACCCTCCGATACTTAAGTCAGAGAGGGTTTTACTTTGTGTGTGAGAGTTAGTGTATGAAAGTATAGATTATTCTTTTCTGAAATCTGAAAAACGTAACGTAGCATCTCTCCCATAATTTCTGGATGTTGTATATTAAAAGTATAAAATTTCGTACCTTTGAACACGTATTGTTGCATAGCTGACGTGCCCAAGATAGCCTACTGCAGAAATCAGGGGACGTGGAAAAATGTGATAATGTTCCTGTCACATCAGTCCTGAGGCCCCGAGTATACGTTCCTCCGAGTAAAGCCTCCAATTCTCCCGAGAATAAAGTCCCCTAGTTCTCGGGACGCTCTTATGCAGTGGGTTATGGTTTTAATGACACCAGACTAGAGCATTGTGAAAGCCTGTATACTTCGAGTGCTCGCAAGCCCCTGCCGCTTTATGTGGATCATATTAATCCTATTCTCCGAGACTGAGCCCAGAAGACCTATCGTTGAAGACCCTTTGCCTAAGTGTGGATCAACCGTGAATAACTCGAAAGATACCTCCTGATCAATAGCCTCGAACAGATTATCCGAGACAATCTCATTATCTCCTGTATGGTGTAGATGGCTCTCGGGATGACATCGCATTAAGAGGTCCACTCAGGGAATAATATGTCTATATGATGGGACTGGGCCTTGATAAAATACCCCAATACTAAACCCCCCAGTTTTTAATTAAAAGAGTTTTTAATTAAAAACTTATCAGATTCTGCTCGACTGGTACGTCACACCGTAATGGTTGCCGTTACGCTTCAGTTAAATTCTTTGGGAATACAACTATCAATTCACGTGTCACTATCCTATTGATAAACCAATCTGAAAGGCCATGATACTCGGGCCGTAATATTGTCACCGTCAGAATGGGCCCCATACTCATTTAAAATTTGAAAAGACCTGACCCTTAATGTTTCGTGATGTGGCATCCTCCTGTTCGTTGGATTGGAATCAACAGGCGGGATTCTTTTGGCTCGTCAATGAATACCTCTTCCTTTTCGGATAAATCTTTTTTCTCTCTTTCTATCCTCACTTGCAAATAAGGACATTCCGAGCATACTCTCCAAGGCGTTCTCCACTGTTCTCAGAAGTTTTTGGCTTTCCAACTCTCGACACTCTTTTTTTCTTCAAACAAACCCGCGGCACATCACATCTGGTAAGTTTTTTCCCACCTTTCTACGGATTTATGGCAACATTTTGCTGAACTACGAACAAAATGTTGTGGATATATGCTTAGGTGGAATAGAAAACTATTAGAATAGGAGGTTTGCTAGGGTCTTCGTAGAAAAATATTTTAAGGTTGTCAATGATTTCTAAATAGCCCCCTGATTATTTTACCTCTTATTTTTCTGAGTAGAAATGACCTCTGTTTCTAGCTCTCTGACCTAACCTGAGGCTGTTGATGGGGAAGACAACGTGGGAAAGGGCTTGGAGTTAGTTGCCAGCCCAGAACGCATTTTCGAGGTTCGATCTCCGTACGACCAGGATTGATTCACCTCCACGGTCCTAGAGATCGATTTAGAGGCCTCTACGGCCCTCTTTGACATCCCTGAAGATGTGTACCTTCGAGTCCCCAAGGCCAGCAAAATACCCAACACTCCTCCTGAGGGCGAAGTGACTTTCAATGAGGAGTTATTCCACTTGGGGATCAAGTTGCCTCTACAATCGTACTTTTGCCAGCTCCTGACCAACATGAGAATAGCCCCTTACCAATTAAACCAGAACAGTTGAAGGACACTGGTAGGGCTGTACGTGCTGTGGGGGCAGATATCCGATTCTCTGCCTTCCATAGAGGAGATAAAGCACATGTTCGTGCTCAAAAAGAACCCCGGATGGGTATACCTTCAGGTCAGGCCTCGAAAGCCTAACCCAATCAAGGGGAACCCCACTAGTAATAAGGACCGGAAGAGCAAGTGATTCTTCGTGGGGGAAAACTGGAATTCTGAGCCACACCTTCCCGTCCCAAACATGTTTGGTGAGGCTCTATTTTGGTTGGGAGATTCGAACCTGAACCCCCGGAGCCTAAACATTATAAGATAGGCTAGGGATCAATCCCCGAATCAGAAATTATTACTTTTTGATTTGAGTCTGATCATCTTGGGCTTAGTGAAGACATGCCCGAGTAGGGACTTCGTGTACCTACAGAAGAAAAATTTTGCCCAGAGTATAGTTTCCTTCTGAATGCCCGATTCCACGATATGTATAAATATACATATGTGCATTTCCATTATGAATATCACTGACTCTTTATTAATTGTTTTGCAGAAGCAATCATGTCTGGGAAGCCTTTTGCCTTGTCTTCTTTGAGCAAGTTGGTCAAAAAGAAGCTAGCTGACCCCTCCAAGCAAACTCCCCTGACAGAAAAGTAACAAAGTGGGGGGGACGTGCTCATTAGGAGAAGGAAACAGGGGTAAACGGATTCTGACTCTGGGTCTGTCTCTGTCGTTGCCCTGGATAAAGGGAAAGGCATAATGGTGGAGAAGCCACCATTGGGCAAGGAACAGAAGAGGCCCCAAGATGACCCTCCGGTTAACCCAGCGATCAAGAAACTAAGAATCGGAAGGTCGGGCTCCATAAAAATCGATGCGGACTTCTACGCGACTAGAAAAATAGTCGAGCTAAGGATGGTTGACATTCTCGAGAAGAAGCACAAGCACTTCATCCGTCTGCTCGACTTAATAAATGATGCCAGGCGATATGTGGCCCCGCTCGTTATTGAGAAGTTGGACAACACAGAGGACTCCGAGGCCATAGACTTCATGTACAGATGGGGTCTGAAGGTAAGTTCAATACTAGTTTTTATTGTATGCTTATGGGTCTTAAATCACTAACAATTCTCCCTAGTTGTAGGCATGCTACCAAATGAAACAGCAGATGGAGGCTCGGAGAGACAAGATGAGCAAAATCAAGAAGCTTAAGAAAGAGAATGCCTTTGCTCTTAAACAGCAGGAGAAGGCGGAGGCCAACCTGGCCACTGAGAGGACTCAGTGGGAGGCGAAAGTAGTGGTGTGATAGAAAGAGAAAGAAGAACTTAAGCTCTGGCTGGCCTCATCAGAATCTGCGCACTTGGGGGTTAACCTCGAGAATGCTAATTTGAAGTCTCGAATGGCATTGCAGCAATCCGAGACAGAAATACTAAAGCAGCAGCTGGCTAGAAAACCTAAGAGAATTCAGGCTGCAGTGGAAGTCGTCGAGGCGGAGGGGGAGGCCTCACTTAATCAGGCCATAGATCTAACTTGCCAAATTTTTCACAAGAAGTACTCCCACCTCGATCTTGGATGGCTCTACGAGGAGTTAGGGAGAGAAGTACCCGACTTTGGTGTCCAGGATCCAAAAACAGGGAAAGAGACCCTAACCTCAGGCACTGTAGTCGAGGAAGTCCATGCCGATCCTCCTGCCACAATGAGTCAACCTCCATCAGATCCTGCCGTAAACCCGACATCCCAAGACCCTACAGATGTAAATAGAAACCATTAGGGTCAGGTATTTTGTATAAGAATATTATAATAATTCGGATGTTTCAATAAAATTCTATTCTTTATATTCCGTTCTTGCTTTCTCTGAATTATGCTCTGATTGAATGCTTGTAATGTTTCTCCGAGCATATAACTTAGAAATTTTTTTTAAACAATACATTTGGTTCGACACAAATATCCAAACAGCTCATCAGCTCGACGAAGATATCTGACTAAATGACTTAGAAAATTTTTTACCAAGAATAATGCTCAGACTGATATATATAAACATACAACTTAAATATATTTGGTAAAAAGCCTCAAACCCATGATCACCAAGAATAATACTCGTATTGATACAAAGATACACAGCTTAAATATATTCGATAAAAGGCTCCGAGCATATGACTTAGAAAAATTTAACTCACCCATATACAATACCATTTATATATGAATATCCAAAAGAGTAGCCATATGAACTGTTGCTCGGTTCGGTGGGAACATTTGACTAAATAACTCGAAGAAATTCTAATAACTTATAAAGTTAACTCTACATGGATTCCCAAGCGTCTTATTCATATAAAATACTATAAATAAATAGAATCGTCTTGATATAGATATTCGAATAAAATACTTGGACAAAATAAGAAACACGCCATCTTGTTTCAGATAATTCAAATGGAATACCGGAGATAGACGGAATCATCTCAGTATAGACATCCGAATAAAATACTTAGACGAAATAAGAAATATGCCATTTTACATCGGATGATTCAACTGGAATATGAGAGACGACCATAATCATCTCAGTATAGTTATCCAAATAAAATACTTAAACAAAATAAGAAATATGTCATTTCGCGTCGACAGTGGTTATTCACAATAGCATATATTTTTATCACAGAGAGATAACAGCACATAACCAATATATTATTTTCATTATTAATCATTAAAATAAGGGAAAACATTTACAGGTCAGTCTGTTAAACGATCTGACCTTAAAGACAAAGAACATAAGATAAATACAAACCGTAGGCAGCCATACGATTTTGGGTCCCGAATGATGTAGTATTATTCAGAGATAGAATTGGGAACAATGTAGTCCTCTCACATATACTTCCCTTATAACGAAGATGACTTAGTCTCGCTAGTATAAGGTCTTCTCAGGATAATCTGACACTTGTAAAAGAATTAAAATCGATAGTCGACCTCGAATGACGTGATCCATATGGCCTCAGAATGACGTAGTTCTATTACTACCAAATATCCTTAGCTCGGAGATGATGTAGTCTTATTGGCCTAAGGTCTTCTTAGGGATAACTTGATCCCGATAAAAGAACTGAACCCAACAGCCAGCCTCGACCGACGTGATCCATATGGTTTAGGAATGACGTAGTTTTATGACTTCTAAGAACCAAAACCAGTAGTCGACCTTAGACAACGTGACCCATGTGACCTCAAAATGATGTGATTTTATGACTACTAAGAATCGAAACCAGTAGTCAACCTCGAACAACGTGGTTCATATGACCTAGGCATGACGTAGTTACATGGCTATTAAAAAATGAAACCAGTAGCTGATCTCGGGCGATGTGGTCTATAGGGCCTAGGAACGACGTAGTTCTATGACTAGACGTGGTCCATATAGCCTAGAAACAACGTGGTTCTATGATTACTAAATATTCTTAGCTCAAAAATGACGTAGGCTCGTTGGTCTAAGGTCTTCTACTCAAAAGATGGGCTAGCTTCAATCACTGAAATCAGGTTTGAGTAGAGTATTAGAGAGAGAGGTGATCTCAATTAGATTATGTACCCAAGTATAGGTAGTCTTGTTATAGTATAGTCCGGTGAGTCCAAGTGTC
>JAVXUL010105569.1:0-19064 GCA_035590515.1 Trichilia minutiflora | reverse complement strand
TCTCTGTCTCTCTATTTATATATATATATATATATATATATATATATATATATATATATATATATATATTCGTGTATCAGTAGTTAAACAACTCCTTAACAAATCAGTTCTTTTATGAATCCACAACAATTTTATCCACATAAAATTCTTAATATATACTTATATACAAATAATTATTCATTTTTTTAAATGTTTAGCTATGAATCAAAGTAATAAGAAAACATCATAAAATAAACCATATCTCAAAACACAATGTCCTTCTCCTAGCCTAAATCCAAGTAACTCATCAACTCCTTAACATGATAATTGATAATACGTAAAGAAAATGTAATATTCAATATCGGCATAATATAGAATAATTTATTTTATAAGGTTTCAACAATTACTAATCAATAAACATTTTGAAAATAAATGAAAACAAGGTAAAAAGAGTAAATATCCACTCACAACTAGAGAACTAGCTCTCAAATCTACTCGTCTAATATACTTATGGTTGTGGAGGCTCCCTTTGCGAATTTAGAATGTAAAATAACATATATGAATGTTAAAAAGTTTGACAAAGAAATACTTTCGAATTAATGTCTATAAGCTTGATTTAAGCTTGAAATGACATATTAGAAAGCTAAAGTGATAAACTAGTCCACAAACTTTATGGATTTTGATTTGAAATTGTTTAACTCAAGTTAGATATGATACGTGAAACCTTTCTAGTTCATAGTGAGTTGACGGGTAAGTTAATTTCTGAAATTTCTTGAAAATTGTTCCCACAATCTAGGGGGCTGAATTTTTGATATGTTGGTCACTAATAATTCTAGTTTTGTCATAATTTTAAAGTTTATACATTGAATATCTCAACTAAAGTTATAACACATTTTCCACCTATTATTCTGATTACACATCCTTTCAGAATAGCCAATTCAAGAATTTTTTGGGAATTCAGCTTAAGGTATCTCAAGACCATTATTGAATATGTTATTTCTCAGTGTCTCTAATTTCTTTATAATTTTATAGTGCTTCATTTCAAGTTTTATAACTCAAGATATGCACAAAAACATAAACATTGTTCACTGAGCTCCTGATTCTCGATTTTCATAAGTTTTAATAATCCCAAGGATTTTCAATGCTCCAATAATCCCATAAACTTCATAACACATCATATACTAGTATTATAACTCATCATGAGAACCTAATCAAGCTTAAATCACAAAATCAAGAAAAACTCATTTCTAGAATTTAACAAAAATCAACAATCCATGGAGGAAATAAGAAGGTAAGTTTACCTTAAGCTTTTTAAAGCTTGAATCTTGTAAGATTATTCAATGATTAAGGTTGAGTAAGCAATATTTTAGAGATAAAATTCATAGCCTAGGGTTAAAAAAAATAAGAAGAGTGTAGAAGATGAAGAATAAAGGTGTTTATATACTTTTTTTAGGTGGGTTAGGCTACACTAACGAACTTTCTATGATTTTGGTCCATTTGAACAAGGTTTTCTTCATAATTTGAGAAAGTTCTTAACATATGAAAAGTGGTTCCATGGGTAATCTTTCTAACACATCAAGAATTATCTCAATTCGAGTTTCGTACCTTAAGTTATAATAAAAATATCAAAATATACTTTAGGCCCAAAATTATACGCTTGAGTTATAACTTTCCCAAAATATTTTAGTATCTCTAAACTAATTTTTGTAAGACCGTAACATGCTTGAACTAAATTAATATTAGTTTGATCAAAGAATGAAGAAAATAAAGTATGAATGTCATATTTCAAAGGTCATTACTGTTTACGATACTGTTCATCTTGCTCGAGTGGTTCGGTTTACCTTAATAAAATTACAGAATAATATATCTAGTCATTTTATAATCATTGATATGGAGTTAATAACTCAATTTTCAACACATAGACATGAAATTTGTAAAATAACAAAATTTGTGCCTCGTACGTAACATGATTTAATTGTTTTGGGGGTATTATATAAACAAGGTGTTGCACATATCCTAATCCACGACGCGAGAGTTATCTCCATATAACTCTTGTACTTATTTGAGTATCTCATATATAGATGTCATAGTCTCATGTCGAGCTTGAAGCTCTCTATTCATAGTGGCCAACATATAGAGTCATACTCTATGATTATCAGTCTGCTACTTATTGAAGGCGTCTAACTCCGACTAAAGAGCATCTACCTCTATAGACATAGACATCTCTTCTTCCAAAACATGATCGATTATTCATACTTAGAAATAAATGCATTAAAAAAAATATTATGATGATTAAATTAGTTCTCACTATCTAATTTAAATCCTACACTCCTTGATGTAGGACTTAAAGGTTTTATGAGAATTTTAGTAAGTATTGAATTTTCATTTAAAATTAATTGACTTCACATGATAGAAATTTTGGATAATTAATTTTAATTAGTAAAGAACTATTTCTTTTCTATATCATATACAGGACTCGATATATATTCCTTTGCACTCATTTCAGACACATCACATTGTAGAAATCTTAATATCTTACACCAATTATAATCAAACCATTGTACCTTCCTATATAATATTCTCATCCCAATCTTACATAATAGAAATCTTGAAGTAAGAAATTTATATAAAGAAGTATCTACTACCCTTAATGGAAGGCAAACATATGATAATTTTAAGAAGCTACACCAAGCTTAGAACTATTCATATCTCATATGAACACTTTGTCAACTCAGATAGTTTTTATAAAACTATCTATTAGTGTTGACCTGACATACTAATAATTATATATCTTATATACAATTATCAGTTTTTACACATCTATACACACACACACACAATCATATATACATGTATACATATACATAATTATTGATTTTTTTGGCATATAACTTTAGCAGTAATTTTCACTTTATTTATCATAGAAATATTATATAGTTATGTAATTTAGTTTATTTTTTCATACAAATTAAAGTCCCACTAGTAGACACACAAGAGGGGGTGAATTGGATGAAATTATAAATTAAAAAATAAATAGACAGTTAATATGCAAATGCTAAAGGTAAAGAGAGAGAGGGATACAATCAATTTTATAGTGGTTTAACTACTTAGCCTATGTCCACTCTTCTCAGTTGGTATCCACATATGCACTGAGGTATCACTAACTCTCTTAGTTTGTTTGGATCAAGAGAAACCCAGTACAAATTCTTCTTACAGGTAAAGAGCAACCATTATAATCTTACTTTTTTGAGTGAAGAGGAACCCAAAAGTTCCTCTCTCTTTTTAATAAAAGTGAAGAATAACTAAACACGTATAATAAAAGTACAAGAAAAATACAATCTTTTAACAGAGATGATTTGTAATATATTTAGTTTTTTATTTTCTCTCACTAAATGAATGCTAAAAACAAAAACAGAGAGAAATAAATTACAGAGAAAATGAAAACTTGAAAACACAAATAATATTCTGAAAATTCTTTCTTGTAGTGCTAGTTTATTCTCTATTTTCTTATGTAAAGATCTTCAAATTTATATCTCATATTAATTGCACTTAATGGCTCTCTGAAAATGCATTAAATTTCTATAATAAATGCTATAAACTAGCCATTATTTGTTAAAAACTGCATGATGGATCAATACTTCATTGAGGTGTACCGATAGTTGGGCTTATATCCTCTACAAATTCATTATCTTCATACATAAGTATTGATACAGTTTCAGAAAGTATCAATACTTGGATATATATTGCTCCTTATATCTTCGTCTTGACTTAGTGTATTAATGTGTTGCTCTATGGGCATTAATATTTAGTTGCCCTTTACCCTCAATATCTTTGGTACGTCTTCATGTATTGATATATTGCTTGTAGATATCAATACTTACATGCGCTTGGTCCTTAGTGTCTTTACTTTATGCACATATATCAATACTTTTGATAAAAGTATCGATATCTTCATATACTTTGCTCTAGAATCTCCGTTATTGCTTAATGTATGGATACTTTGGGGTGGCATATCGATACTTGTCCATGTTCTCTAGTGATTTTCTACATGATTTGCTTTATGCATCGATATTTTGGCTTCAACATATCCATATTCAGATTTTCTTAACACTATTTAAGTTGTGCACTTAACCTTTGTTAACTTTTGACTAGTTTATGCAATATTGTTCAACATGATTCATTATATTCATTTTCAAATCATCATTCATGCATCAATACAAGAATTACCCAATTTTTAACATTTTATTTATGAAACAAAAGGATTAATTAAGTTATTAAAAATTTTAAAGATTACTTTTGCTCATCATCAAAAACACATTAAGACAAACAAACTATTAAAAAGTTAAGACACTATTCATAAACTCAAACAAAATAGTATGTCACATAAGAATTTCATTATTGATTTGTTTCGGTTTATTCATCTCAGGAACAATTGCATTTATGGTTTGATAATTACACTCGTTTAAACCAAGTGGAGGATGATTTAATGAATTTAAGGCTGAATGCAATAGCGATAAATTATCAAATAATTCATCAAATTACATAACTGATTAGGGACGTTCAACTATTATTGTTCGGGTGATATTGTTCAGCTAAAATTATTTGTCATAAAAATAATTTGGTTGCTTAAATAATTTTCAAACAAATCTATTTAAGTTAATAAGGATTTCCATAAACCCTAATATCAACTTTTATTATAAAGAGATTAGGAAATATTTAATTTGTTTAATTTGTCAAACAAATTAAACTAACTAAATAATAATCAATTAGGGTTTCCATAAACCCTAACACTAATCTTTATCACATTAAAAAAATATTCAATTTATTTAATTTATCCAACAAATTAAACTAAATAAATATAACAAATTAGGGTTTCCATAAACCCTAATTTCATTTTAATGTCACAAAATGTTTAATAAAAAATAATTTAATAAAATTGCATTAATTATAAATGGAAACATAACGATTACCCTTAGGATAAAATTATCCAACTAAGTCCAATCATAATAAACAAGGTGTATTAATATAATAATTACACCCAACTTGGTTATTAACCATATAATGTTTAATGACAATAATGTACATGTATCATATCAATGCATTATCACATAAACATCATACAATACATATATATTTCTATATGTACATACATCATCATATAATACACATACATATAAACACATGTAATTAATCAAATTAATTAACATTATAAATCATAAAAAATTACAATAACATTAATCATATTAATGTTTCATTAAACAAATCCAACATTTATCACATGAACATTACAAACAATAAGCAACCATTCAAAATAACCAATTTATCAACATAAATTCATTATGGCCGAACATCAATGCTTTCATATAATGATCATTTAATGTTATTAACACTTAAAAAACACTTAACCATAGTCATTAAAGCATGTTTAATTCTTAAACGCCATTGATCAAACAAAATACAATATATATGTATAATCAACCACCATGGCTGACACATTTAGGGTTCCTTACGCAGTCAACATGATTTCATCTCATGAAGTACACATTGAACCATGCCATTAATTCATGAAAACACAACATTTTCATATGAACATCATAATGGACAATTATTCATCTCTTGTGTACACATCATGTTCTATCACTTTCATCACATAAAATCAAGACTTCCATGGCTTCCCATCATCACATTATCACCTTAATCACATCAAAATACAAAGATGATAAACTATTTATCATCTTCTCCAAGAAAACCCTAGTATGGAGCAAAAAAACTAAAATTTTCATAATCAATTCCAAGGCTCAATCTTAAAATCCAATCATAAAAAGACCAAATCAGACATACAACCAACAAAATCAAATGATTTGATACCATTTTGAAGAGTTAATTGCGAGTATATCATGTTGGTAGGGTTAAGAATGCAAAAATTCATCATATATGGAAACATAATCAAAATTTAATGTAACCAAAGGCTTAAATCACTAAACTTTAGTGATTATTTGATGAAAAACAACCCAAAATGATGAGATCTCAAGAGGAATCAAACTCTAAGGCTTGCTCTGGCTTTGTCCAACCAAGAAGAGAGAAAGAGCATTTGATAATTTTCTTAAATTTTTCATAATTATGCATAATTGATATTTAAATGGAAAATGGCCCTTATTTATAGTATTATTACATTTACTTAAATACCATTATCAATTTGATCAATGAAAACAGCTCCAAAGATTGTCAAGCAAGTTTTTCAATGGTAAATATAAAATATTACTTAGGTTCATATATTTTGAAAATATAACAAATAAGTTCTAAGTTTGGTCAAACTTATTTTGATCAAGTTTATTTTAATTCTATTCATATTTTAAAATATTAATAAAATATTATAACTAATTTTAAGTTATAATAGAGTCATTAAACAAAGCTCTTGTATTTGTTAAACTATTTAACGTACAAACTGTTTACACTTTTCGGTCTACTATTATCTTTGAGAGTGCTAGCTCTCTTGCGGATAATATTTACTCTCTTTAATAGTAAAAACAAGCATTAATTATTGATTGTGATCTCTTAAGTTTATTATGATGTTAATCATGAGCCAAAATCAATCTTATTGATCTTTTTTCGAACCATTTGGGTACTTATTAACTATGGATAATATATAGTAATATATTATAGCCCCTGTTGGTGCAAGAATTGTCCGTGGACCCCCCTCGCAGCCAACGTGGAATGACCCAACTGGTGAGGTATGAGGACGATGTGGCTGCCGTCGAACGATGAATTTTCACTGATGGACGACAATGAATGCAGTTGTTTCTAGCAGGATTTCACCTCATAAACCTACAAAAATATAACACCTTCGGAGTTATGCCGGGAGGGATTCTCGGTGGGAAAATTTTGATGCCTAAGTCAAAAAAGTGTGAAGAAAGGAAATGTGTGTTTCCGGTGAACTAAATGAGAAAGAGATAAGAAAAGCAAACGAAGTATTTTAGAATACCAGAAAATGAAGATACCAACAATCTTCAAGTGGCCAAAAAATACCAAGGTCCTTGAAAAAGAGAAAGATCAACCCCCAAAAGTTCCAAAAGTGCGTAAAAAGTCCCTTACTACTGGAAAAAGTGTGGTATATATAGTGTTCCTTGAATAGTCACTTGACATTGGAGAATGAGAAGGATGTGATATCTGACATAGGGCAGTGTGCAGCCGAATTCCATTAATACTACTGACACATCTGCAGGTTTGCAAGCATAGCATTGTCCATCACTGGAAAGTGGTTAGAGGATGGGACAGGTGCATTGAATGGGCCAACTATCAATAACCATTCCCATTTTTGAGTGAGGGGAGCACATGTTCACTAATACCCTGGCCAGGATCTTCTTGTGAACCATTTGTGGAGAAAACCTTGCCCTAAAATGAATCCCCTGACAAGAAACCCCTTCTCTTTATACCTGAGGCAGTTATAATCCTGAGATGCCAGTGGTTCACCCGAGACGAAGATTTCCTGGGGCGAAGTTTTGCCTGAGACCCTAGATCCCTAAGTCCGGGGATGCCTGGAACAAATTTCACTTGAGACCGTGGATTCCCTGAGAAGGGAAAATACTTGGGGCGAAATATTCCTGAGATGAAAACTATACAAGATACTCCTGACCCTCTGCCACTTATCCTACTATCAGAGGGTCCATGTGTCAACCTGTATTTTTCATCAAACATCCAGTCCCCCAGTTTCTGGTGTGAGACTTGTAAGGCTCATGCCAGAAAATCACTCTTGAGACGATCTGTCGTAGGAAAGAATGTCGACTCAGGTAGGTCAATCTAGTTGGCGGAGTAGTCAACCATTAATATGATTCTTGTGGCGGGAGAGCTATGCAGTTCCTGAGACGGTTGGCGTGTCATAAAAAGCTTCTTGAACACCATCATCCGTCTCTCCTCTAACGGATCCGTTAAACTGTTGATGATGTGGCCTGCCTGGGTCTCCGCTCTTATCCTCATTAAATGTGTGATTAGTTCAAACGTCTTATATTCACTGGCAACAGCTGTCAATAAGTTGGTGGCACCTCGGGAAACTGTGGGATTATAAAGTCGTGGGTAGGAGTGTACCATATATCAAAACCCTGATGGAGGTGTCCTTTCCATTCATCGAGTTATGGGGGCATTTATGAGGATTGGACGCGTGGCAGTTCCCTGGCCCTTTAGATCAATGGCCAGGATCATCCTTACCCCACTATAAATACCCCCCCTCCTTTATTCTCATCTATCATTTTCACGAGATCTCACTTTTGTTTTCTACTCCGGTGCTTCTTCTTCTCCCAGCTTTCTATTTTCGATAAACACTTTCCCGTTACTTCTACCACACACTTTTGCTGTCTTGTTTTCTTGTGCTTTTTTACAAGTTTTTCTAATTTCCGAAGAATGGTTAACAAGAAGGATACACAAGAGGCTGCTCCCTGGAGAGAGTCCACGCACACCGCCACCCCGACCCAGGAGCGGGGGGAAGATGAAAGAAATGCCACAAAGCAGGCTCGTTCCAAGGGATCGAATGAGGCTGATTGGTTTCCCTCAACCATAACCAAGGTGGATCTCCATACCAACCACCATCTTTACTGTATCCCTGGGAACGTGAAGCTCAGAGTTTCTAGGGTAGAAGAAATCCTAAGCGCTCTGGGGCCAGGAGAAGTGGCCTTTAACGAGGAGCATCTTCTGCTAGGGGTACAACTCCCCTTTCATAACTATTTTGCCCAAATTTTTGAGGCCTTCGGGATTCCCCCTTATCAACTGACCCTGAATAGTTAGAGCGTCCTGGGGGGGTTGTTCTTGCTGAAAACAAGCATCAAAGCTCCTGCTCCCACCCTAGATGAAGTGTTACATTTCTATTCTCTCAAGAAAAACACCAGCTAGTACCCGGGGTGGTATTACCTGCAAATCCGCACAGGGTTCCAATCAAAGATCAAGGGAACCCCCTCTTACAGCAAGGACTAGAAGGATAGATGGTTTGTTGTTAGTGAAAGCTGGGCCGAATCCCATCAGGATGCTATTCACACATCCTTCCAAGAAATAGGTATAATTTTTCTCGTTCAAAACTTGTTTATCCCTGAATAACCCTGACTTGCTTCCACCTTTTGTAGAAATTGGGCGAGAACAAACCAATATCCCGATAGGTGTGGTAAATAACATGGAATCTCTGACTCCAATGGATGTCAGGAACCTCCTGAGCCCAGACTCCTAGGTTAGGTTTGGGCTGGTTTTGAAAGCAGCGTCCAAGAGTGAGCTCACGAAAGCCAGAGCTCATTTGAATAAAGGTATGACTCTTTAGAACTTTCCCAATACTTAAAGATTTGGAATTGCTTCTCGCTTTGTAAAATATTTCCTGCATTGATGTAGCGACAGGGACGAGGGAGATTATAGCAGTCAGGAAATAGAGAGCGGCCAACGTTCTGAGGGGAATGCTCTCGTAAAGGGGATCCAAAACGACCAAACCAACTGATCCCCATCCAAAGACCCCAGGAGGAAAGGATCAAGAGCTCCCCAAGGGGGACCAAAAGAAGACCCTCGAGAAAGAGGGCAAGAAGGAAAGGGGTAAGAAAACTGAGCACCCTAAGGAGAAACCGATCTCCATTAGGGAGCCCCCCGAGATGAGACACATAAACGCCATCCTAAGGATGACGTGGTCCGTGCCAAGGACAAAGGCAAAAGGCCCACGGATAAGGGCGTAAATGAGGCAAGGAAGAAGCAGAAAGTGGACACTCTGTCTCACCTATTTGATCAGCAATCACGGAGGACCCCGATCTGCAATGAGGTTACAACCTAAGGGCAGGGTCATCATAGTCAGCTTGACCCCAAATAGGTTGTGGGTGTCAAGGGTTCGAGCTCAGGGGGCAGGGCTGGTCAGGATCAAGATCAAGAAAACCTCCCTCTTTTCGGCATCAAAAATCCCTTTGAGTCCATTGGGGAAGCCATCAAAAATTTAGACGGGGTCTTCCTGGAGGATTTGTCGGAAGGAAAGAGGAAAAATTTGGGGCAGCTCCTCCTTCTGGCTAATTCAGCTCGAGAGGTGATCGACCCAAAAAGGGGCGAAGATATGGCCAGCGTGAGTCCTGAAGAAACCTTCAACTGGCTCAGCTTGTTTTTCCATCGGGTAAGTTATCGTTTCCCTGAGCTTAATCCTTAGTGAGGACTTAAGTCAATTTTTTAAAATACTAACTCTCCTTCCTCGTTGCTCTGTGATAGGGCACATACATGCTAGACCTTTTTATTGATGATCTCAGACATACCCTGGCCATCAGGAAGCAAGCTTTTGAGGTGGTTAAATAGTTAGAAAATAAAGCCCAAGAGCTGATAGCTGCCATCCGAGAGAGTGCGGCCAAGGAGAGGGAGGAGCTGTCTAGAGGGATTTCTTCCCTAGAAGGGGAAAACACACAGTTGATTCGGGAGAAGTCTCAGTGGGCTGAGGAAGAGAAAAAATACCAAGAAAAGCTATCGGCTACGGAAGGCCTAATCAGAACCCTAGAGGCTGATACTGCACAATTTCCCCAGGCCAAGAGGACCTTTACCGACCAATACGACAAAATACATAAACAGTATCATACGCTGTCAAATAACTATTCTTTGGCGGTAGAGGAACTCATGGATTCTAAAAACAAGATTAATTTCTTGAAAGGAAAGCTCCAATCCCTCGAGGCTGAATTTAAGAAAGTGCAGAAGTCCCAGGAGGAAAATGCGAAGAAACTAGAGGGTATGCCGGCTCAGTTGGAGGCCCACTATGATGAGAGGGTGAATGAAGGGGTGGACTTGACCAGCTGCCTCTTCATTCAGGAATATCCCACCCTGGATTTGCAGTGGCTATTTGACCAATTAGGTTGGGATGTCCCAGGGACTCCTGGAGCTTAGGGCATGGAAGATCTTCCAGAGACCCCTGGCATGGAAACTGATTTGGCTGAAAACGGAGAGGGGGTCAAGGATGAAGAACAGCTTGACATGATGAAAGGAGGCCTTTCACAGGCAACATCCGAGCCCACTGATACAGCTCCTCCCAGAGAAGATGCTTCCCCTTCCCGAAAGAAGATTGCTGAAGAAATTCCTGATCAGCAGGCCCTAGAGGATGCCCCTACCCTTAAAGACATAGAAGGAGATATCCCTTTCATGCCCCAGGTTGAAGACCAGGTGATGGATGTCTCAGAGTAAAGGAGAAGGGACTCTCCAATACACATATAGACTTTTTAGGACTTACTTTTTTCTTGAGAATTTTTTGTAAAAGTAGAGGTCCCTATCCCTTTTATAGCTTATATTGATGTATTCATTGTACAACTTCCCTTGACATCAATACAAGAGCATATTTGGCTTGCTGTATCAACTTCACAGTAATTCTCCTCCTTTTGTAACCATTTAATTCTCTTTAAGTAATCATTCTCCACCTCTAACTCATTAATAAAAACATTGAGCAAGCTCGCTAACCTTTTTATAGAAGAAAGGTCAAGAATTTTTTCTGGGTTGGATGACATCGAAGAGAAGTCTTTGTGTTCAATCTTTTCTGGGCTCTGGAGGTAAGCAGATATTCCTCGGGGGCATTGAAAAGTCTTTCAATACTCTGAACTGGCTTTTGTGCAGGAGTTATTATACTTTAATCTTTAAGGGTCTTTATCCGATCAGGGTTTATCATGCCTTAATATGAATCATGTCTAAGTGAAGGAAGCGTGATCGGCTAAGGGCTTAAAGTACCTGGGACGGATAGGATCTTCAAACGGACCTAGCTCATTCAGGATTTACCACGTCTCAAACATGGCCAGGTTTTAGACACACAGGATGTCTGCTCGGGAATAAGGACTTATGGTACCTAAGACAATTAGGATTTTTCTGATATACCTACCCCATTCAGGGTTTATCACGTCCCAACCACGAATGAGGTCTTAGACGCACAGGATGTCTAATCAAGAAGGAGGGTTTATGGTACCTGAGACGGTCAGGATTTTTCTGATATACCTACCCCATTGAGGGTTTACCATGCCCCAAACACGAACCAGGTCTTAAACGCACAGGATGCCTGATCCGAGAATGAGGGCTTATGGTACCTGAGACGGTCAGGATTTTTCTGATATACCTACCTCGTTCAGGGTTTACCATACCCCAAGTACAAACCAGGTCTTAGACGCACATGATGCCTGATCCAAAAATGAGGGCTTACGGTACCTGAGACGTTCATGATTTTTTTGATGGCTAGTGTTAAGGGATTTTATGGATTTCAACCAACCTTAACCTTAGATATACCTGGTTCGACCAGGGTTTATCATGCCTCGCCACAAATCAGGTCTTAGACGCAAGGGATGCCTAACCCGGAAGCAAGGGTTTACGGTACTTGGGACAGAGAGAATTTTCAAATGGCTAAGTCTTAAGGGATTTTACGATTTCTAGCCAACCTTAACCTTAGATGCACCTGATCCGACCAGGGCTTACCACGCCTCATCACGAATCAGGTCTTAGACGCAAAGGATGCCTGACCCGGAAGCAAGGGCTTACGGTACCTGGGACGAAGAGGATTTTCAAATGGCTAAGTATTAAGGGATTTTATGATTTCTAACAAACCTTAACCTTAGATGCACCTAGTACAGCCAAGGTTTATCACGCCTCATCATGAGTCAGGTCTTAGACGCGAGGGATGTCTGACCTAGAAGCAAGGGCTTATGGTACCTAAGACAGAGAGGATTTTCAAATGACTAAGTGTTAAGGGATTTTACGATTTCTAACCAACTTTAACATTAGATATACTTGGTCCAGTCAGGGTTTATCACGCCTCGCCACGAATCAGGTCTTAGACGCAAAGGATGCCTGACCCGAAAGCAAGGGCTTATGGTACTTGGGACAGAGAGGATTTTCAATCAGCTAAGTGTTAAGGGATTTTACAGTTTCCAACCAACCTTAACCTTAGACGCACCTGGTCCGGCCAGGGTTTACTGAGGATGCTGCCATCAGGTCTGGCCAGTTTATATGTTCCTAGTCTCACTATCTTAACCACTTGAAAATATACTATGACCATCTTCTGGTAAGGTCTCTCCCCTATAGTGACAGGCAGTTATATTGATCCCAATAGAGTGATGCAAAAGTCCCCAAATTCATGTAAAGTGGAATTAGGTGGAGTTAACTCCAAATCATCTATGCCCAGAGCATCCAACGTATCTTTAAAATTATGTCGATCGAACTTCCCATATCAACCAGGATTCTGTTGACTTGTTTCAAGGCGATCCAGATTACAACCACTAGTGCATCATCATAAGGATAGTACACTCCTACCTCATCTTCGTTTGTGAACATAATGGGTCTGTGGCTACTCTTGGCCTTTTATCTGCCCTCACATTCATTATATAAACTTTCGTAGAATGGCTACACAGCGAATAACGGGCATAGGTCCTGCAAGAGTTGTTTGATAGTCTCGTCAGCATAGGCCTTCCTGAGATGACCATGAAATCTGGGTTATCTTCAAGATAGTCTTTGTCCTCCTGACATGATCCGGATCCTGGGAGCGTATGCTGAGAATCAATGTAATTCGTAAGGTAACTGTTTTTTATCAGCACGTCAATCTAATTCCGCAGATCCTCACACTGATTAGTAGTGTGACCAACTTCTTTATGAAATTCGCAGAATCGACCCTTGCTTTTCTTAGGCATCTTTGCTTTCATCATCTGGGGGTGTGGCACCAGGAACCCTCTACTTTTTGCATACTCATATATTTCTGACAAAGAGGCCTTCAAAGGGGTAAATCCCTGGGCGTTCCTCCCCGAAGATCATTTTGGTGGCCTGTCGTCCTGGGATCGCGATGGTGGGAACTTTCCCTAACCCCGTTCTTCTTTGTCATATCTACAATTCCTATATTGGGCTCCCTTTCCCTTCAGCCATCTTTCGTGAGGTTGCTCCCTCCGGATTGGGGCTGCTTGCGATTATTCCTTCATCCTTAGAAGCATCTCCTCTTCAATCTCAATATCGTCTAATAGTTTCATTTGGGCAGCTTCATAAGTGTCTATTGCACTCTTATGCACAATGTACCAAGCCCTCTCAAGTCACAAGCCTTTTTTCAACCCTTCCAGAGCCAAAGGGTGATGGTACACTCCCAACTCTAGCAATTCTTCGTGATACCTCCACACGAAGCCTTTCAAAGTCTTCCCGGCTCCTTGGCGTATCGACAGTAATGAGCTTAAATTTCAACTGGTGGCCACTGCTCCTTTAAACTCATTTTCAAAAAGCACCACCAGTTGGCTGAAGCTATTGATATTGCCTGGTGGCAGATTCTTATACCAATGCCTCGTCGGTCCTTCTAAAGTCAGGGGGAAAGGTCAACACATTTGCAGCTCAGTCAGGCCCTGAATCAGCATCATTTCCCTAAACGTGTCAACATGCAGGGAGGGGTTGGTTTTTCTCGAATAGGGAGGTATCGGAGACATTTTGAACTTCTTGGGGAGGAGTAAGGACAGAATTTTCTCTAAAAGATATGATTTGATCCTAGAAATTAGAGCCCTTACTGTTCCTGAGTCCTTTTCCTGATCTAGGACATTGTTTTCCCCAATCTCGTATAACATCTTCCTTATACAGTCCTCCATCTTCTTTCTGCTGATAGTCGCAGCTGCCTCTTTTTCTCGAGCATACTTCTCATTTAGATAAATCCTCATATATGTGGACACCAGGCTATACTCCATTCCTGGCCAATTCACCCCTCCATAATCTTCTTCTGCTATATTCCCCCGATGTCTGTGCCCCTCATGAATTTTAAAAGGGGTGTTAACCCCTTGAGGCGCGCTAGGTTCCTTGAACACTTTGATTGCTTTCGCCTTCCCTTTCTGCCTAGCTGTTAATCTATGGCCAAAAACCTGAACACACGCTTCCCTGGACCGCTGAAGTCTTTCTACACCATTATTCTGGGGAGTTTGGCTTTCTTGTTCCCTAAGGGCAAATGGTGTTTTCTCTCCACATAGGGAAACAGATTCCCTGGCCATCTGCCTTCTGATCTCCATCAGTTTCTTTTCTAACGCCTCAACCCTACTGGCCAGGAATCTTTCTATACGTCTGCTCCCTGATCGAGGTGCCTCCTGTGTCAGGGGGACCCTCCCCCCTCCACGGGTAGTGCTTTCACTGGAACTAGAGCCCCCATCTCCTTACCTTCTTTCTGCCATCTCGAAATTTTTGAAGTTAGAAAATTTTTCAAGAAATATTGTTCTTCTTACTTCCTTCACAAGAATGCTACTTTAATGGCTTTTTTTTTTATTCCCACAGATGGTACCAGTTGTTGGTTCAAGAATTGTTCGTGGACCCTCGCAGCCAACATAGAATGACCTAACTGATGAGGTGTAAGGGCGATGTGGCTGCTATTGAACGATGAATTTTCACCGACGGACGGCAATGAATGTAGTTGTTTTTGATAGGCTTTCACCTCCTAAATCTGCGAAAATATAACACCTTCGGAGTGACGCCGGGAGGGGTTCCAGGCGAAAAAACTCCAATGCCTAAGTCAGAAAAGTGTGAAGAAAGGAAATGTGTGTTTTCGGTGAACTAAAGGAGAAAGAGATAAGAAAAGGGGACGAAGTGTTTTAGAATACCAGAAAGTGAAGATACCAACAATCTTTAAGTGGCCGAAAAATACCAAGGTTCCGAAAAAGAGAAAGATCAAGCCCCAAAAGTTCTAAAAGTGCATAAAAAGTCCCTTGCTACTGGAAAAAATGTGGTATATAAAGTGTTCCTTGAACAATAACTTGACATCGAAGAATGGGAAGGATGTGATATCTGATATAGGATAGTGTGCAGTTGAATTCCATTAATGCTATTGACACATCTGTAGGTTTGCAGGCCTAGCATTGTCCCATCATTGAAAAGTTGTCAGAGGATGGGATAGGTGCATTGAATGGGCCAACTGTCATCAACCATTCCCATTTTTGAGTGGAGAAGCACATGTTTGGTGATACCCTGGCCAAGATCTTCTTGTGAACCATCTGTGGAGAAAACCCTGCCCTGAGACGAATCCCCTGACAAGAAACCCCTTCTCTTGATACCTGAGACGGTGATAATCCTGAGACGCCAGTGGTTCACATGAGACGAAGATTTTCTAGGGCAAAGTTTTACCTGAGACCCTAGATCCCTGAGCCTGGGGATGCTTAAGACGAATTTCACCTGAGACCGTGGATTCCCTAAGAAAGGAAAATACCTGGGATAAAATATTCTTGAGACGGAAACTATACGAGATACCCCTGACCCCCTGCCATGTGTCCTACTGTTAGGGGGTCTATATGTCAGCCTGTCCCCTAAACCATAATAAAGAAAGACTTAATTGAACTTTTTATGCTTAATTATATATTCTATGTAGATAAATTCCTTTTGTTTGTTCAATCCTAATTGAGTTAGGGCTCACAAATATCAAAACCCCTAAATTTAATTTCTACTTAAACTTTTAGTTATTATGCTATGAACTCATTACCATCCAACTCTTTCATATAACTTTTAATTGTTTTAGTCAATGACTTAGGTTTCAAGTATTTACCAATATCTAACTAGAAACTCTAATCTGAATCGAGTCAACAGAACCTCAAAATCTTTTACATCGAGTCAACGGATACCATATCGACTATAATTTATATTTTGACATAAACAACATATTATCAAACTGACTTATATGTGCAAGACATGATTAGTCTCATATTTAAACACTATATAAACCATGTGCATCTATATCTAATGACGATCATGATGTCTCAAATCAAAAGAATAATTATCACACTATATAATCATATGACGAATCATTGACATCATACTTTCATGTAATTTATTATATCTATGGTGATGTTCGAAAAACAGTTCAAAAACTATTAATTCACATTATGTCCTAATAACATGACTATCATGTTACCTGTACTAATATCATTCTCATGATATTTACTAAAGATATTCAATGTGCTTATTGTGCAATATCAATATCCAATTGATATAACTTTCGTATGAAACTATTTAGATAATTAAATTATCAGGACAATTGATATGTAGACTTTATCATTAGTATGAACAAGAAAATGAAGCAGTATAAACATATGAATAGAAATAATTTTTTTATTAATTAATATGTATAGTATATATTACAAATAATAATTCAATATAAAACACCAACAATTGACAACAGGAATGGTTTTAAGACACACAACACTAACAGAGAATGTATCTATAAAGCTTAATACCTTATATCCTATAATAGATTCCACCAGCTGATATATCCTTAGGAGTAGGAAGCTATCCTTATAGCATGCTTTATTTAGGTTGCTTAAATCTACACATATTTTTCTATTTACCTTCTTCATTATGATCATATTGGCAATTCACTCGAGGTAGTGTATTTATCAAATAAAACCAACTTTGAGAAGTTTCTTTACCTTTACACGAATTATTTCCCTCTTCTCACTATTAAATGTCCTTATCTTTTGGACTACAGTCTTGAATTTAAGGTCAATCATAAGGCAATGAGAAATGACCTAGGTACTGATTTTCGTATATTTTTATATGTCTAAGCAAACACATCTATATTTTGTCTCAAAACTTTTATTAAACTTCTTTTCTGCTCATCAGGTAGATGGGATCTTATTTTCGTGACTGTATTAAGGTTTTCTGTATTTATAACCGATTCTATCTCTTTAACAAGCTCTATAACAGATGACTTGCTTGCAAATCCCGACTTTATGTACAAATTCTCAAATATTTGCTCCTATTATAGTTAGTCACTTCAATCTTTTGAGGCCTCTTTTTGTGGTTGCTTGTAAATACAATAAGAATTCTTCGTTCTTTTGACGAAACATGACTTGACCTCTTTTTTATTTCCTTTTACTACCCTTATGCCTTCTCCTAGCCTGAACTTGAGTTTCAAAAAATGGATATTCTTCATTGCCTTTGTCGTCCTAAAAAATGGCCTTCTTAGGATCATAGAGTGAGGCATCTTTAAGTCCACCACCTAATATTCCATCATGATAATCTTTTGACAAGGCCTATCTCCTAATGTAATCAGTAGTTGTACTGTGTCTAGGGGATAAACACATGACTCTTTGAATCCATGCAATATTATCTAAGGTGGTCATAACATCAAATCTTTAATCCTTAAAGAATCAAGTGTTTCTTTTAAGATGATGTCGATAGAAATTCCTATATCAATTAATATTCTACTAACTTAAGTTATCCCAACCATCAACGACACCATTAAGGCATCATCATAGTAGTGAACTCCAACCTCATCTTTATTTGCGAACATGATTAGGATTGTCATTATTTTTTATTTCTTCTTGGCTCTAACATTCATCACATATGGCTCTACAATGGAATCAGACAGAGAATACTTTGAGTAATTCTTTCATACTTTATTTGAATTGCATGTCAATGTCGGATCATCTAAAATCAACATAGTATGATGATTTGTCTCTTCTTTTGTTCCTTATTTAACTCGAGATCTTAACTTTCTTCCCTGAGATTAACTACAAACTTTTTGTTAGGTAATTTCTCTCCCTTAAATATGTATCATTTCGACATCTCTCAGTGTCACACCCTAAAAGTCTTAGAGTATGACCGACAGAAGACAAGGCTAACTTCATCTCCCTAAACCATTATTGACATATGAACTGGAGACTTAACTATCATAGCTAAGAGAATAATACCTAATAACAAAGTTCATACATTTAAATAAAATACAAGACTTGAAACATACACATATACAACTCAACATATTAATATAGCATGTTTACATATCTCAAAGTACATAACAGGTTACACTTCCCAATTATGGACTGACTATGCATGAATAGACCCAACTAGTGATTGCACACTAATATCCTACTCCACTTGTCTGCCTTCAAAGCATCTGCTGAAGTACCTGCAAGACTATGATATGATGAGGAGTAAGTTTTTGGGAAGAATTAGTAAATGGATAAAACATAAGTGAAATTATTATAAAAAAAATTACATAATAAAATAATTATATAGGCACACATATAAATTATAAATATAAATATGTGCACATATATACTATTGGTATATGCCCTAAGATCCAATAATGATTTTGGATATTTATTTATTATATATCATGATATTTTTATATTAATATA
>JAVXUL010105559.1:0-19067 GCA_035590515.1 Trichilia minutiflora | reverse complement strand
CTATAAAGAATAAAATTACTAACCGATCAATATATCGTAGTAATATTATTTTCGTCAATACGAAATATCATTAACTAACTTAATGATATACATTTCATCCATCAACAACTTCTAGATTTTGTGTGTGACCTTCTAGGTTCACCGTGAACTAGACATGAGCATATACGAACATATTCGTATCACTTCGGCATAACCCTTTATATCCAAAGTCCCCAATGATCATGAGTGACCTCTAGTAAGATATCATGACCCCTAGAATACAGAGAATAATGATTCAGGTAAACCTATATAGTTGTACTTACATGTAGTACGATTTCTCTACTGTCGACTCCCGATCGAGTGCGGATCATGGAATCGTCAAACCCCTAACTCGATCATAGGATCAGAATCTCAATCATAAACGGGATCCATGTATCTAAAAACTCCTTTTCGGAACACATGTACTCTGGCCAGAGATTCAATTCCCGTAAATGACAGTTCTGCATAGGATCTCAAGCTCCAGTATCTGAGCCAGCAGATTCCATCTTGACCATCACTTGCTCTCTACAATAAAAACACATTGTCAGTAAACTTCTTTCACCAGGTGTGGCTAGCCCAGTGCAATATACACAAGTGAACGATGTGCCTCACTACAGATTATAGTCGTGATGTCTCAGGTCAAAGGACTAATGGTACACTAGTACGACTGTGCGATGAATCATTGACTGTGAATAATCACCCATGTGATTCTATCGCAGTCGGTCATGCTTAGTATCACGTTCACCAAGATGATACCCATGTGTATGCTCTTGTGACATGAGACTCGTCACCCAACTATTAGTATCCAATACTAATCCATGATAGCAACAAAACATGTCAGTCATACAATGTCACTGTCCCTCATGACACTACTTCAATTGGGAACAAGTCTTAGAATGTATTTAAATCGAAGATTCTGTACTCATATCTATAACTCCTTATAGATAGAGTCTCGACACATAATACAATCTGAGATATATCTTGCATCATATAAAAGAAAGAAATAAATTAGCAACTAAATATAATGTAAGATAAAATAATATTATTTAATTAATCGTAAATAATTTACAATTAATTACAAAAGGTATATACTTAAGAAATAATAATCCAGAACCATATGACACAATTGGTTCTAAGGCATATCTCTAATAATTATATCATCAATTATAAAGAAAATATTTTTACCACTCTTATCTACTGCAACACGAGCTTCGACGATGTCATTATTTTTCTAAACAATTTTCTTCTTATACTTTTTTTTTTATTTTCTAATTTAAAATATTCAGACTTAATTTATCCTTTTTTATGACAATAATTAAACTCTAACTTTTTATGTCTGAATTTAGATCTAGTTTTAAATTTTTTATTTTCAGAGTTTCTCTTTTTGATCTGCCCTTAGCAACTAAACTTTTTACTTGACTTATACCACATTTTTCAGTTATATCCCTATCAATCTATTCTTTATATTTTAAAGTAGATTTAATTTTTCGATATGAAACTGTGTCTTTTTCATAAATTATAGTATCACAAAAATATTTAAAGGACTAAGGAAGAAAAGAAAATAGCAATAGGGTATGATCTTCATCATCTATTTTAACATATATATTCGTTAAATTTATAACAACAAAAATCAAATTTATCAATATGTGAAAATATTGACGTATCTTTTGTCATACAAAGTATATATAAGGACTACTTCAAATAAATTCGATTCTTTACTATTTTCTTCATATACAAAACTTTCAATTTCTCTCACGTACTTTTTATAGTTGTCTTAGTGACGATTTCTTACAAAACTTTATCAGAGAGATTTAAGATAATGCACAATCTCTATTTTTATCTATAACGATAAAATCTTTATCGTCCAATTTCTCAGGCATTTTCTCTATCTCTTGGAGAGCTAACTCAATTCCATCTTGGATTAGGATGGCTTCTATCTTAAACTGTAATATTCTAAAATTGATATTTCAATCAAACTTCTGAACATGGATCTTTATTATCATCATCGTTATTACAAAATCTCGAAAGAGACTTTGAGCAATTGAATAACAAGACAAAAATAATAAGACATTAATATTTATGTAATTCATTTAATGTAACCTACATTTGGAGGCAAAGATGAATAAAATAATTTTACTATCTTTAAAAGGAGAATACAAAATTTAAGAGAGTACTTCTAAACTTACAAATAAAAAAAAATTTAATTAAAAAAGACCCGAACTAACTTTAAGGACCGAAATAACTTATAAACCTAATTTTACAAAAAGTTCAATCCCAAAACATTCTCACAAATCTCTTAATTTTTCTCATATTCAAAACTGTCATATATATTCCTTTTATTTATAATAAAAGTTAGAGAACTAATATATTTAAATAATCTATATAGGACAGATGCAAGATATCAATCTTAACATAAACCAATAACTATTAACAATAATTTATAGATCAGAATAACAAACTTAGACCTAGGTTATATAGTATAAAGATATTCATACCTAAATCAGATTTACTTGATTTGAAATATTCAATAGGATTAGGGTTTAAAAGAAAATTATTGATGACCAAAATGAAAATTTATTGGCAGAATGTGCTGCTCTGCTCCCCATATGGCAACAATGATACAAGTCATAATTTTTAAAATAAAATGATTTCATAAGACAAAAATAAACCAAAAGAGTAGCGACAAATCACTTTGATTTAGCATCTAATTGCAACCATTACAATAAAGATTATTGTAGTTTTATCTAGTCAATATAATGACCAAAATCGGACAACAAAGTTAGAACTTCATTTTTGGTACAACTTTACCATAAGCTTTCTTAAAGGAACCTAATCCCTATAAATCTTTTCATTTTTTTCAATTTTATATGATGCAAAGGAGAAACTCAAACTAGGTAAACCAAAACTACCCATTTTCACTTTTTTCAAAAACTTGAACAAATCCCCTTTATAATGGATATATGGACTCATTCTGTCTTCTTCACTATAAATAATTTGATTGTTTGGTATTGTGATAAACATGCCTTAAATATCATCCATAAAAACACTAGTCTAAAAAACAAAATTCACAAGCCGTCTTTGTCATTAAGTGCTTTGAACTTGTAATATATTTTGATAGTGAACAACCAAACAACTCTTTAAACTCTTCATAGGATTCTTCTAATTCATCAACCACTTAAAAAGTATTTTTATTTTTATTTGTTTTTTTAGGCGGTGGCTGTCTTTTTCATAATACGAGAAGCATTTGCAGAGAACTTGGCTTTGTGGGTCATATGGGTGGGACACTGGAGAAGATTAAAGAATAGATGACAAGGCATTAAAGAGGTACTTGTTATGAATTGGTTTTGAGGGTTAAGTCATCCCCAACCTGAAAAGCAATTGCTCCGTGCAGAATGCATCATCTCATCTCTTCTCAGCCATCAAAAAGATTTTACTTTCACCTAACTCTTCAACAATTTTTTCATACTACTTAGTTTCCTCACGTATGCAAAGACTATGTATACACAACCACTATGCACGTGTGTGCCCTTTTTCTTTAGTGTATAGAGAAAGAAACCAACTTCACAATGAAGACATAAGCTTTGCCAGCCTATAATACAATTATGCCGTGAAATGTTAATTTGTAGGCTGAATAATTGTTTAATTTGTCTTAAATACTAACGTTGGATTCTTATACGAAAATCTTAAATGCAAGTCCAATTTTGTCAACAAAAAGAAGGATTTTTATTAACAAATATGATGAGCAAAGAGTATGATTGAAATGACGAGTGATGCAGCAAATAAGAAGGTTATAGGGTCAGAAACTTTCATTAATGAAAAAAAATCTTACATGAAAGACAGCATAGAAGAAAGAACAAATGTCAAAAGTGGTTTAGTAAATAGCTTGATTAGTAACATTCAATGGTAAAACTTTCAAGTACAACAACTAGTTCATTTCATTCCATCCTAATACAAGCACTTCAAAAATAAACTAGACTACAAACTTCATAAATATCATCATCTTTGTACAGCATCACCAACTCTAATACAAAAGAAGAAGACTAATAAAACAAAAATCCCAAAATTAAAAAAATAAATCTACTTGTATACTTTGGGTTCTACTACTAATTAATCTCAAAGTCCCAAATCAGTTTGCTTTCTCAACATGGAGTTTAAAGACTGTTTCCAAATCAGGTGGAGTAAAGAACTCCCTAGCTCCATTGAAGTTGCATCTTGAAGAAGGCCTACGCTTTCTGGGGGCTGGTGGGCACGGCAATTTCTCCGGTATTCTTGCTTCTTTGGCCGTCGGAGTTGTTGAGGTGGATTCTTGTTCTTCGTCTTCATTCTCTTTACCTCTTGGTTTGGTGTTAACAGGCTTTAGGGAAGCCCGTATTGCGATTCCGGCTATTACCCATTTCTTGCCTTCGGAATCTAAGGTACACCCACCATCTGTTTGTGATTTTTTTGAGAACCCCATACTCTATCAGACTTTGTGACAGAGAACAAAACAGGAAGAAAACAGAGTATATATTGGATATTTGATTGAAGAATCAGAGAACTCAGAAAGAAAATATTGTTTATTTGAAGAAAACAAATGAAATGGAAGAAAAACTTGATGGATTTGATTAAAGAATCAGAACAAATCAAGAGAATAAGAGAAAAGGGTGTTTGGTTCTTTCTTTATAGAAGCTAGAGAAAGAACGAGAGGGAAAACGATGAACCGACAGAAAGGAAATGAAAGAACTTTGAACGAGAGGAAAAAGAGATGATTTTCCGGGAAAATAAGAAAGATTGTTTGAGAAAAGAAAGAGATGTTTATATAATTGGTAAATTGAGCACGTAGTGTATCCGTGACCTAAGCAAAGACGAGTGCAAGCCAAATTGCGGAAAAGAGAGCTTAGGCGTGACAAAGAGAGCTGCCCGGTTATTTACGGGGCAGCCGAAACCGAGTGAAAAGGAATTTAGGCGCCAAAATTTGTGATTTCGACAGCAACGGCTCTTTTTCCCGCCATTATCTTCAGTTTTTATCATTTTCCAGTTTTGCCCTTATTTTTGACATTATTATTTTCTGGGATGGGGGTAGACGCTGGAGCTGGACATTGGAAGAGAATAAATACTTGTCCTAAGAAAAATTATAAGATAGTTTTGACTAAAATTAACTGATATTTGGATGAAAATTAATTGATAGTTAAAAATTTAATTTTATCCTTTAAAAAATAAATAGACAATAAATTAAGGATAATTATAATAAAAACCTAATAACAATATAAATGCAAATTATTTGGTTTCTTGTACAATAGTCCACAATCTAATTTAAATTTTTGGTTTTGCCTGTAAATTAGAATAAAAAATTATCATTAATGTGAAAGTGGTCAATGTTGAGTCATCTGGTAACAATGCATTGTTGGTCCTCCTTGCATCACCCATTGGGTCCGTGATCCAGTCCGTTTAACACATGACTCCGGCCCAAGATTAAAAAATCATTCTAAAATTTTTATTTAAATAAAAAACGTTTTTGGAAGTATTGTCCGATAGAGGGATGAGTACAACAAAAGGCAGGTTTAAGTAATGGTGTCTTAAGACTGATGTATAGATTATAATTTTCTAGTCGGGTCCATTCCTCGGTCAGCCGCATCCCAAAGCGTCCAACGAGAATCCAGCTGATATGGTGCCACGTAGGCATAGGAGATTGTCTTTGTCTTCCCCTGCGGTGCAATCTATATTATTTAAAATCACATCGTATTATACTCTTCTCAAGTTATCATGTGGGTCCCAATTAGGAAGTTACTTTCATCCGCAGTAGATTTATTTTTATTATTATTATTATTTAATTAAATTTATAAATTAAAGTAAAAAGTTAATTAAATTTAAATATATTTTTAATTTTTTATTTATTTGAGAGTCCAATGCAGGTAACTACCAAGTACATACTACTAGATGGAGCTCTTGTTGACAATTTTTTTTTATTATATAAATAGGAATGTAGAGAATGAAGATTTGATTTTCTTTGTCGATATAATATTATTGTTTCAATTCGAACATATTATTTTGTTTTCCAAACCAAGAGACGTAATTATGTGCGATACGAATGCGATGAAAGGAAGAGTTTAGCATTAAATATATTGTGGCTATGCCATTAAGTCGGCTCCCACATAATCGACGTTTGTTCCTTTTCTTCCCTTTCGGCTTTGTAAGTGTTATTTATTGGTGACCCATGATGAGGGACAATGTTTTATGTTTTTATGCATAAGAACAACATGCACCTACCTATTCAATACAAAGATGGAATTATTAATTGTGTCCAGTCAAAATCATGCATGCAAGCAAAGCAATAAATCTTAGAAAGATCCTGTTATTTATTAGCTAATTTTATTGCTCGTTTGGACATATACTTAATATTTAATAATTAATGAAAATTCAAAATTTGTATTTTAAATTATAATTAATGGGGCCTTTTTTTTCTTCAATTTATTAAAATAGATACAATAACTAATAAAAACTAAAAGTAGATTAAACTCTTTAACAATGATTTTGAATACTATGAATTGGATTAAAACAAGGCGAATGGAATGCTTAATTTGTTTAACGTGAATGGGTACTCCCATGTCTCTATAAATTAAAAATAAATAAATAAAGATTTTGTAACACTTGTGCAAACTGAGACGTATAAATCTGAAAATTTTTGTAACAATAATTATAAATGATTTTTGTTTTATAAATTTTCCAACGTTGGAAATTTCAGAGACAATCCTTTCTTCTGTTTTGTTTTGTTTTGACTGCCCATTGATGAAACCAAACAGACAGAATGGAAAAGTCAAGTTGGAGAATTGGAATTGGAATTGGAATTGGATGCCGTCATCCACGTAGGGTGGTGGCGAAGATGACAATATAAGCTATGTTTGGACGGTTGGATGGAGACGGTTATGGAGATGGCCTTTTGCTTTTGCTTTGTCACCTTCACCCATGATGTATAAATTCCTAGTTTATTTTGTATTATTATTATTATTATTATTATATAACTAGAGCTATCAAATAGATCGACGATCCATAAACCGATCCGTTTAACCTAGTAATATTTAAATAGGTTAAGATAAAAAAAAATAGTTCGTTTAATTTGCGGATCAATTTGATTCGGTTCGTTTAACCCATGGCTTAAATAGATCAGCTCAGTGAACTCGTGGACCGACTCATTTAACCCACCTAATTAAAAAAATTTAATTTAATTTTTTAACCTTTATATTTGGATGATAATTGATTATGTTTGAATGTTAATAATGATATTAAACTTATTATTTATTAATATTGAGTGATGTTAGATTAGTACATTTTGATATTTGAGATTATGTAGTTAAACTTAAAATTATTGATGAAACTTTTATTTGACTTGTTAAAATTTTTATATGTTAATTTATAATATGGTTAGTTTATGTTATATTTAGATTATAAACTTATTATTGCTATTAACATATTGTATTTATTAGTAATTAGTGTATTTTCTATATATTTTTTACATTTAAAATTTTTAAAGTCGGTCCGCAGGCTGACTTGTTTAAGCTTGTTAGCTTGCGGGTCGGGTTAAGACCAGTAAAATATTGATCCACATAATAAATGAATTAGCTCAGCCCGATCCGTTTAAGTGTCGGTCCGTAACGGACCGAGTCGAGCCAAGTCGAGCCGGTCCGTTTGACATGTTTATATATAACCCAATAAATAATATTAGGCGCTTTGGACTCAGATGTTTTAGCATTTAGGACCGGTTGTCTCTCGTAATAATATTTTCTATATATTATTGATGTAATATATTTTAAAAATTATTCATATTATCGATTTTAGTATATATATATAAAGAAATTATTTATGTTCATATATGTATGCTGTTTTCTCTTTCTATCATACTAATGAATTAATTATATATATATGAATGTCCTGATAATCAAATTATCTAAATTATTCTTTACATACGCGGTATTGACTGGGCATCAATATCGTATAGTAAATATATTGAATGTTTTCGATAAATATCATGGGATGATATTAATGCAGGTGATATAATAATTATGTCATTATGACATTAGTGTGAATTAACAATTAAAAAACTGTTTTTCGAACGTGATCAAAGAAATGATGAATCACACAAAATATATGCAGTCTATGATTCGTCATTTGATTGTACTAGTGTATGACGTACTACTTTGGCCTGAGATGTCATAATAGTTATCTAATATAAATGCAAATAATTCATATGGTATATAAGTACAAAACTAACTATGTCTTGTATAAGAAGTCGATTTGGTCATGTATTATTTATATCAAGATATGAATGACTGTCAAGATAGGATCCGTCGACTTAAAATACAGGATTCGAATTATTGTTGGCTCGATCCGAATTTAGGTTCCCAGTTGAATATCAGTAAATGATTGAAACCCTAATACTCCTGAGCAAAAAACTTATAAGTCATACGAAAGAGTTCGTAGTGACAAGTTCAGTACATAATAACTGATGATCCAAGATAGACACTAAGTTTAGGATTTTGACTTTCTATGAGCCCTAACTTAGTCAGGATTAGAGACGGAGGAACATTACCCACACAGTACGTACAATCGAGATTTATAGGTTCTGTGAATATTTTCTTAATTGTGGTTTAGAGACTATGGCATATTATTAGATATTATCCATAGTCGTTGAGCGTTCGAAGAGTTTGAAATAAAATCGATGAGATCGATTTTGACTTACGACTAATACTACTGTGAACCCAAGAGATCACAACCATAAAGTTCTTTGTTTTCTTTTATATATTGATTTCGACTTATGGCTAATATTATTGTGAACCCAAGAGATCACAATCATAAAGTTCTTTGTTTTCTTTTATATATAAGAGAGAATATTATTTGTTGTCTACTAAAAGAACTAGCACTCTCGGTAATAACAAAAAGACAAAAAATTATAAATTATTTATACGTTAAATAATTTAACAGTTTCGAAAGCTTAATAAATTGATTTAATTATAACTTAAAGTAAGTTATAATATTTTATAAATCTTTTAGAATATAAATGAAATTAATTAAAGTTGGTCAAAGTTAGTTTGATCGATTTTAGGATAAGTTTGATATTAAATTGTTTAATAACGAACAAACTTGTTGTTTCACTATTTTTACTATTAGGAAACTTGTTAGATAAGTTTGGGACATCCATGGATTTATTTATATTGTCTTGGATGTTTTAGTAAATTTAGTGATAGTATATATACAAGTTATTTTGACATTTGGCATTAAGGTTTTCATTTTTTTGAAATTGAAAACAAAATCAAGCATTCCATCTTTCATCTCACGATCAAGAGGAAGAAAAGGGGTTGGTTGTTTGATCTTGGAGGCTTAATAAGTTTCAAGCTCTTTTTCTCCATCAAGTAAGGCTAAAGGTTAGCCATACAACCTTAGTTTTATTGTTTATGTATTCAACATCTTAATAGCATGCTAATCCTTGATTAAAAATTTTTAATCCTCATCTACACCTTCAAAATGGTATCAGAGCATTGCTAAGGTGTTTATGGCATAATTTAAAGCTTGATTTAATGTTAAATATGCTTGGTTGTGGTTGATATGGCTTATAGAAGCATAATGGCTATATTAGAGTTTATGGAACCATGATTATTTAAATGAAGAAGATAATGAATAGTTTATTATTCATGTTGTTTTTATGATATTATATGATTTATAAGATGATGAAAATATCATGTGAATGCTTAATTATCATGAGATGAAACCAAAAAGGAAATGGAAAGGGCTTTGGAACCTTTCAGCCAACATGTTGAAAATGAATAAATGTTATGCTTTCCATGTTATTATGCCATGTATATCAATAATTTCATGAGATGAAATGGTATAAAATTAATTATGCTTCCCTTTGTATTCAGCCAAGATGGAAGAAAGCTTAATTGTTATGTTTTCTTGATAATGAATGCATGTTTAAATGTTAATTATGCTATGTATAATGATTGTTAAATGTATTGGTATTTAATCATTCCATAATTGTTATGTTATGATTAATTAATGCATGGTTTAATTATATATATATATATGTCAATGATCATGGTTTATTGTAATTAAGAGTTAATTATGATTAAATGATTATTTTGTTTTATATGTATGGGTCGGCCAATATTATGAAATGCGAATATGATATGTATTTTTATTGATTAATAAAGCATTGCTTAAGTGTTAATTAGTGTTTATTGTTAATTGCTTTATATTGAATATTATGATTTCTTTAGGTTGCTTGGCATTTAAACATAAATGGTAATTAATTGTTAATTATCATTTATACTTAATTAATGATTAATGCATATGATGTATTAATTAAATAGATTAATAATGCACTAATGGAATTATATATAGATATATATACATTTTATGAAAATGCATGCATGGATACATGATATATGCAATGGACGTATTTATATTATATATTTATGCATTTTTCAAGGCAGTAAAGCAAAGAAAATTGATCATTTTGGTCATTACTTTAAGCCACCCAAATGGCATTAAATTTTTTGACAAATTTGGTTGTTTTGGTTGTATTTCAAGTGCTGGCCCAATGGATTTGAAATCAAAGTCAAAAGTTGTTAACAAATGCTAATTTTTCAAGAAAAGTAATAAATGGCTGAATGACATTTGCTTATAATAAAAAATGGTTTGATATTTTGGAAATGATTTAGTAATGATTTGGAAATGATTATATTTGTTAACTTGATATTTTTGCAATTAAAGAGGCAAAAACAAATTCGGCTCTTTTACGCTTCCCCATCTCTACGAAATATACATATTGCTTCCATTGTTTATGCTTTCTATTTTTCTCTTTTTCCATCCAATTTTCACTTGTTTTCTTCATTCTTTTGCTACAAATTAACAAAGTTCATGCCCTAAACACTCTAAAACCATTACTTGAGGGATTTGGTGATGCATCAAGCTTAAAGGAGTTAGGATTGTGAGCCAAGTTTAGGTTCTATTTTATTTTGTTGCAGAATCAAACATCTCTAAGATAATTAACATCTCAGTAAGTTTTTTAACTTTGCTTAGAGCATAATTTCATATTTGATTAATTCCCAATCATATTTTCGGTTTCATAGGTTCTACTGATGAGTTATATGACTCATATATATGATGTGCTGTGAAGTTTATGGGATGACTGGAGGATTGAAAATTCTTAGAATCTAAACATATGAAATCGAGAATCAAGAGCTCAGTGAACAATGTTCACGTTTCTGTGCATATCTTAAGTTATAGAACTCAAAATGAAGAACCGTAAAATTTAAGAGAAACTAGAGACACTGAGAAAGAACATATTCAAAAATGGACTTAAGCTATCTTAAGACGAATTGCCAAAAAAGTTTTGAATTGGTTTGTTCTACAGGGATGTGTAATCAGGACAATGAGTATAAAACATGTTATAATTTTAACGAGAGATATCGACGTATAAACCGTAAAATTCTGAGAAAACTAGACTTATTAGAGACCAATGTATCAAAAATTCAGCCCCTAGCTTGCCAGAATAGTTTTCAAAAAATTTTGAAAGTTAACTTACCTGTCAACCTACTATGATTTAGAAAGGTTTAATATATTATATCTATAACTTGAGTTGGGCAATTTCAAATAAAAAATCCATAAATTTTGTAAACTAATTTATCACTTTAGCTTTTCAATGGGTTATTCCAAACTTAAATTGAGCTTAAAGTATTTCTTTGTCAATCGTTTTTAATGTTCATATATGTTGTTTTACATTTTAGATTCGCAAAGGGAACCACCACAACCGCTAATATCTTAGACAAGTAGATCCAAGAGATGGTTCTTTAATTGTGAGTGGATATTTACTCTATTTATCGTGTTTTTATTATTTTCAAAATATTTATTGATTAGAAGTTGTTAAAATATAGAACTAACTTATTTTCTATTATGATTGATATTGACATTGATTTTCATATTTTATAAATGATTTTATAGAGGAAATGATGAGTTATTTTGGATTAAGGCCAAGAAGTGGCCACTTGTGTTTGGTTGTGATTGTTTGTGAGATTTTCTATAATTTGAACTTTGTGAATAAATATTTGCAAAATGAATGACAACTCATGCATATGTTTTTGGCTTAGAACATTATTTGATATAAACTAGTTGTGAATTGATAAAATAAATTATGTTTTATTAAACTTGTGTTAGTTGTTGATATACTTGGATATAGGTTACTAAGGATTTCAAACTATATGATTTGACTTAGGATGATCATGCATCATTTCTGTTTCTTAAGTTTTTGATATTCTATTTTAGCCATTATTTCATATTTTCTTTTTTCTAGCTGGGAGCCATAAAGGGTGGAGATCATATGCTCTAAAAAAAACATTTTGTTATCTATTGTGTAAGGGTACTGGTACATGTGAAAAGTAGGTGACGAAGGAAGTTCTGAATTCGGTAACACGATATCTGTATACATATCTGTATGCTTCTCTGATAAACCTGACACTTTCAGATTTATTTTTGATATTATAAAAAGTATGCAGTTGATGACTTATTATTTGTATTTTATACCTAAAAATGGATTTGCATATAAATGTATTTTATATCTGAAATCTATTTTACTTATATTGTATGCTTTTATCACTATTTTCAATATTCACTCACTGAGTTTTTTTTAAAAAACTCATTCTATCGCAACTTCTAGTTTTGTAGAACTCAGTCTTAGGTTTTGAGACTTTCGTGAAGAGTATTAGAAATCCAGATCTCCATATAGTCACCTAGGTGTTATTATTTTGCATGAGTCCATATATTTTTTATATTTCAGGCCTAACGCCCAAGTGATGTATATTCACTGTATGTAAGGTTTTTGTTAATCATTGTATATATTTTTACATTGATACATATATTATTTTGCATATAAGTATATTAGTGTTAATGGGCATGGAACCCTTATTCTCTGATTATGAGTTTCATTTATTATCTATATTATCTATATCACAAATTATTGATTAAGTTTGTCTGAGGTTTATGGGGGTGGGATATCCTTGCCTCCATGTCCTCATGATCCTGATTACTGGAATATGATATGAATGATATATTTTGATATTTTCAAACATCATCCGTAATAAAATAGACTGTAAAAAAAATAGTTTGATATATCATGAATCGTGTAGAGGGATATATTTGATTAAGATAGAATTTGTCCATTTTGTATAACGAAAGTGATATCTTTGGACCCCTTTGATTAAGTATAATTATTAAAAATACATAGCCATGCTGAAATGAATCAATATGTGACATTGATTCATTTGATCAAATAATTATACTCAGGATATCAAAGAAATATGAAAATTAAACTTTTTGAAGATGACATAATTCATACCTCATGTTCAATTAAGATATCAATGATTAAGGGATTAAAACTACATCGTAATATTGGCTATGGAATAAAATATGATTTTGAATCATTCACATTCTCGTCACTAGGATAATCTTGATGTGTTACTAGACACCACTCATGACTTATGATATTAAAATTAGATTTTGCTATCACTATCAACGTTATAGAAATCTATTAGATCGCACATTAGAATGAAAAATTTAAAAATATAAATTCATGAGATGAATTTATCTTAACTCATAAAAATTTTATGATGATTAGGGTTTTTGCTAGATTATTTAATAAAGTTAGGATAAGGATATTGGTTAAAAATTTTATTAAATAAATTAGCCCTTAAGAGTAAGACCATGCACAAAGTGAATGTTGGGCCTTAAGAGTAAGGCATTGTCCAAGATATATGTTGGGCTTATTTTGTTATTATACCATAACGCTAAAACATAATATAAAAAATCCTTTAATTACGTTGTAAATATAAGTACTTAGGGTTGATTTGTAATTTCTTTAGGGAAGCAAAAACGTAATAAAAATTAAAAACACAGAGAAACACCTATTCATGTAGATACCATAAAAACACAAGTCTGAAGATTTGTACTTATGATTCATAAAATGTATGAGTTTTGAACTTGTTTATTCAATGAGAAACTTGGTTTATTGTATGAATCCTTTAAAAAAAATCAAAAATTTTTATTTTCATTATCTTTGTATACTTTGATTTCTTTACACCTCAGATTATGCACATTCTCATGCAATTTCATTTGCCCTTAGCAATTAGTATAGAGAATCTTAGCAAACTTGTGCTACTTTATGTTTTGCTATTTAAGAAAAGATTTTCTCATCAATCAACAAAAGTTATGTCAATGCTGTAACACCTGATCCAAGTCTGTCAATAATATTGTCTGCTTTGACCCAACCCTTGGGGTCTCACGATTTATTTCTTCGTAATGGGTTACCTCGAGGACTTCCCAAGAGGTCACCCATCTTGGTACTACTCTCATCCAAGTACGCTTAACTGCGTAGTTCTTGAAAAGAAACCACCACTCATCCTTGATTTCAACTCTACATATATAACCCACTAACTTTCTCTTCCATTTTGATGTAGGATTCATTTCATCCTTGTCATCCTAGAAGCCTGTCAGAAGTCGCTCCTTACTCAGGTTCTCTTGTCTCGACGTCGCTTTCTGTCCTCGTCGGACCGGGATGTTAAAAATGCTCTTTTAGCATTCCCATCCTTGGTCTAGTACTATTATAATGACCTCAAATTATGAACAATAGTATGCCTATCAGCATTCTTCATGCTCTTACCTAAGGTCAACCTTTTTCATGCTATCTCAGTTTCTTTCGTTGGTTTTGGTCTGTCTTGACTTTATTAGAAGAATGACTTCAGTCTTGACTAGTTTGTATAGTGAAACAAGATTTCTCTTACTACCCACAGCCAATTATTTTTAGACTAAAATTCCCTATCAATACTTTACCCCTTAACCTAACACACCTTAATACTTAAGGATGTGATAGATGCTTATTTGATAAGTTGGATGAATTGCCTTGATTGTTACATTGTTAGCTTGATACAATGTTATGGTTTTGGTGAGATTGAATGGAGTACTTCGTTGCTGAATTCCTCTATTTTGATAGCATGTATATAAATAAATGATTTATATTAATGCAATCATATATATCCATAATTGGAAAATATCTGTTTGAAAAACGAATCACTACTTTTTCTTTTTTAATTGTTTTCTGGCCTCAGGTTATTGAATGGTGTAGTCTAGTGAGTTTTTTTGTAATATTAGAGACAAATTTGTTACAAATTTGAAATCACTGGAACATAAATTTGAATAACATTTATTACTCAAAAAAGTTTAAATAAGGTTACAAGAACTTTTAAGAGACTTAGGGATTGCACTCATGTTCCACTGGTTTGGTACCAGCCTAACCTTGAGCCAGTTTGAGTATTTGAGCTAATTTAAATTTGGACATAGGTTTTGTTGGTACAAGAATTATCCGTGGATCCTTCTTGCGATCAACGTGGAATGACTCAGCTGGTGAGGTGTGAGAGTAATGTTTCTGTTTGTCGGATGGCGGTTCCTACATCGAAAAATGATCCTAAGCTTGCAAAGAAAATAAACACCTCGAAGTAACGCCGGGAGGGATTTTGGACGGGGAAACTCCGATGCCTAAGTCAAAAAAATAGTGGAAGAAAAGAAAAGGAATGTGTTTTCGGCTAAGACAACCAGAAAGAACCGAAAAATGGCCTGAAAAGGAAGAAAAATGTGTAAAAAATATCCAACGGAGGTAGAGAAAAGCGTTGGTGAAGCTCTCTCAAAATCAGATTCCCAAAGTGTTATTGAGTTAGTAAGATCTTCCCAACTGCCAAAGTTCTAACTCCCCAAAAAAATCCCCTTGTTGTTTGAAAAAAGTTACCTTATATAGTGCCTCCCTCCTGAACAGTGACTTAACATTGGAGAATAGGAAGGATGTAACCTCTGACATGAGACAGTGTGCAGCCGAATTTCATTAATGACGCTGACACATCTACAGGAGTATAGACCTGACACTGTTCCATCACCTGAAAAAAAATAGTCAAAGAATGGGACGGGTGTATTTAAGAAGCCAACTGTCAATAATCATTCCTATTTTTGATCTGAAGGAGAGGGCACATATCTGCTGATACTCTGTGTAGGAATTCCTGCTCTGATCAGGGATTGCCTGCAAACTGGTTGTTAAAAGATTTCAGGCCTGAAATGATTCTTCTGAGAAGCTATCTGGGTCTCTGGGAAGGCAACTTGCCTAAATTGATACTGTTGGATGCCTGAGGCGTATTGTGGATGATCGCGCCATGTCTAAGAAGGAGCTTCAGTCTTTGTGGCACCTAAGGCACCATTAATTCTCCTGGGATGCTAATTACCTGGGGCAAAATTTGCCTTAGACCATGGGACCCTTGAACCGAGGGATACCAGAGGCGGAATTTGTCTGAGACAATGGATTCCCTAAGAAGGGGGACACCTGGGGTGAAATAAACCTGATACGGTAGAATCTCTGAACCGATAGACAACTAAGAAGGCGGAATCACTGGGCCAGGGTGCATGGGACAGAATACACCTGAGAAGAAAGCACCCTAGGATTACATCTGACCTCTTGTTATATGTCTTGCTGATTAGGTGTCTGTATGTTACCTCCGCATTTTTCCCCTAAACAGGTTTATATTTAGAAAACGAGAAATTTTAGAGGATAATAAGTTAAATAAATTTTATTATTAATATTATTTGGGTAAAAAATGGTTAGGATAGTCAAATGATTAACCCTTAACCATGTCAGATAACTCCCTAACCCCTACTCCTCTCCCCTTCCTCTAATCAAACAACTCGAGGCACCTGGTAGAACCCCTAACTCGATGCCTTAGTAAACATGTACCTTAAGGAATTCGCACTTGAAACTCTCTTTAAGTCAGATCATGGGCTAACATAATAGTTTATTACCAAAATACTTATCGCGTCAAGAGATGACTAGCTAGTGACCCTACCTACACCTGATCCTTGACCCAAATCCATCATAAGGGCTTGTCAAAAATAAGAATGATTTGAAAAAAAAGATACGACGATGACAAGATAGATCTTCTAATTTTAAAAATCCACTTGTCCCATCATTTATCAAGATATAGCTAACGTGATAGAAGGAGTGCATTCACGACCCTACCATGTGACATGACATTGTCGTCACTTAGAAGATGGTTGGCATGCTCTATGACAAGCTGTCACTGTTGACTTATATGTTTTTGATGATGAGTAAATTATTTTGTTGATAAATAAATGATTTATTTAATTAAATTGTTTATGAATTTGAGATGAATTTAAATTGATAAACGAGCATATACGAAATCACTTGTGTCTTTGGAAAGTGTATACGTTTTGCAGGTGAGAAAAATGTGAAGAAAGCATCAAGAAAAGCTCACTAAGGCACAAACGTATCGATAAGTTGTTTAAACGTATCGACACGTTTAAGCTACAGTGCCAAAAATCAGCCCTAGTATCGAAACCCTGGCCAAAACGTATCGATACCTTTGCCAGGCGCTCAAATGTATCGATACCCTGACTCAAACGTATCGATACCCTGGACGAAAAGCTCAACGTTTCGATACCTTAAGACAAAACGTATCGATACCCTGGGATTGTCAATCAAACGTATCGATACCCTCATGACGGACATGATTTGGTTTACGACAAAAGGTTCCGATACAATTTGGTATGTATCGAAACCTTCAAGGCAAAATTCTTAAACGTATCGATACCCCATATCAACGTATCGATACCTTTATAGAAATCAAGTCATAACGGCTAGTTTCAGAGTCATTTAATAACGCCATTAATGAAACAAAATATGGCCATTAGAGAGAATTGAATGCAGATATATAAGCAGAAATTTTTGAAGAAAATGTGGTTGTTCAAGTACATTAAAAACATTCTCATTAAGCTGTAATATTCTCTGAAATTTTTCATACATATTCTCTCAAATTTTATTTGTCATTTTCTGTTAGTGAGAGAACGTGAGCATATTTGTTTATCTACTCTTTAAGAGAGTTTCAAGTTTAATTCTTACGAATTAATCAGGGTTTCTCTTTACCCTTGTGTCAAGAAAGAAATTATTTGTGGGTTACACTTCACCCGACAAAAGAAAGTTGTAAATTGTGATTGCCTTTCACCGTAGTTAAGAAGGAATTGTATTGAGTTTCTCTTGACCCATAAAAACAAAGATTCTAGTAATCCTCGGTGTGTGTGGATTCACCCGAGAAGAGTGGACATAGACAGTTTGTCGAACCACTATAAAAATTATGTGTGTTCATTTAAATTTTTGCTTGCACAGCTCTTCCTGCATTCATCTCATGGAACATATTTCAATTTGTTTTAGTTCAAACTTTTTTAATTTATCCAATTCACCCCCCTCTTGGATTGCGCCAACTGGGACTTCACTAATAGGGATTTACTTATGAGTCATGTAATGGTAGAATTGTTTTGATGAGCAATAATGCTGCTTATAATATTATGGGTAAGGGTACAATCTGAATTAAAATGCATGATAGTATTATGAGAACTCTTATTGATGTTAGATATATTCTTGATTTGAAAAAGAATTTCATCTCTTTGGACACTCTAGAGGCACTCGGGTGTAAGTATTCAGCTGAAGGTGAAGTTTTGAAAGTTAATAAAGTTGCTCTTGTGATTATGAAAGCTTGTAGGTTTGGTAGTTTATATATCTTGCAGGATCTTCAGTTGTAGGTTATGTTGCAGTCTCTACATCATCTTTATCTGGTTCTGACATAAACCAAATTATGGCACATGTGGTTAGGTAATATGAGTGAGAAAGGCTTAGCCATATTAAGTAAAAGAGGTCTTCTTTGTGGGCAAAGTACTAGGCCGATGGAGTTATATGAGCATTGTATTTTTGAAAAGTAGAAAAAAGTTAGCTTCAGTTCACCAACAATTCATTGGACAAAAGGTACTTTAGACTATATTCATTCAGATCTTTAGGGAACTTCACGTATTCCATCCAATGGTGGTGCCAGAAATATGTTAACTTTCATTGATGATTATTTAAGAAAAGTTTGGGTTTATTTTTTGAAGCAGAAAAATGATGTTTTCTTGACTTTCAAGCAATGGAAAGTGATGATTGAGAA